>JAZGLO010000576.1:0-109934 GCA_036873155.1 Biomphalaria sudanica | reverse complement strand
CAAAGAAAGAAAAGTATCTCAGCCCCAGTGTCACAGGGATAGCGTTCTTTTGGTCGCCTGGAAAGCAGAGCACTTCGCATGCATCGGATAACTGGCGAGAGATCCTTCGAATATTTTTGAAATGATGAGTCCAAGTGAGAATAAGCATCATCCAGATATGCTTTGTTATAGATCTGAAAATAGAGCAGAGCTTGATAGATAAGTTTAATTAGTATGTTTAATTATAATGTTTTAATATAACGAAAACTTTTTCCCTTATAGTAATACAATACATCTAGTTATGGACTCAATGTGACGGGAAAACGAAAAAAAACAACTTTCTTTTGATGTGCTACAAAGGTTTAGGTTCGCTCTCGTATTAGCCCGACAACATTACCTCCCCTAAAGAAGCCTGGTTCCTGAAGGGTAAAGCACATGGCATCAGAACTGAGTAGGTGTTGGTTTGATTCTTGAAGACAGGGTTTTTATTTTTTGGGATTTTTTAACCCACCACCCCGTTGAAAGTATTGCGACTATGGCTTGAATCTTTTATAAACTTAAAATAAAGTATCAACATTTTTTAGCAATCAAATTATAATTTTATTGTATGCTACAGGGTATTCATTAAGTCATATATAACTTGTATAAAAATAAAGAAAATTGTCCAAAGCACAAGGTGGCATACATTTTGTCATTTCTTTCCAATAGCAGAATAATTAAATGAAAACATTTTTTTTTTGCTTTAAGAAACCCTTTTTGTGTACCTATTTTTGTTTTAGAAGTGTTGTGTATTAAACAGCCTGTTTATGTTTATCTTGCTAAATTAACCTGTCTATGTGTATCAACTAAATCAACCTATGTTTATCCTTCTTGGCGTACATATACCAGACTTTGTGATTTCTAGGTACTGGTACAAACAAATCAGAATTTACCTTTTTGGTTTCCTCATTTAAAGAATCCCACAATTCCTCTTTCCTTTCCATTAAAGCAGCTCCTTGCATATTTCCTAAAATAGAACAGTAAGAAATAACACAATAAGAACAAATTTTATTCCACTTTCCCTGATCACATTGTTCAGTAAGACATTACTCCAATAAAGTCCCAGTGTTCCCTGATCACACAAATATGACCCTGTGTTATGGTCATGTGATCAAAAGCTTAAGTAGAACAGAGTGTGTAGGGAGTTCAGTTCAGGACAGCAAGGCAGTAAGGATGGTGCAGTGATAGTAAGTGTATGTGTGGCTAGTAGTGCAGTGTGTGTTGTGTATGAAATGTCCAGTTGACCTACATTGTACATGGATGAGTGAGCAGCAAAGAAAGTGTGCAAGTCAGGACCGTGTGTAAAAGTGGGTCAGACTCGCACGAAGATACTGGAGTGAAGGAGAGGAATAGAAGACTAATAAAATCAATGAGTTGATCGAGACTCTTGTTGTTTTTAGTATGTCTATTACAGGTGCAGTACAATGTGAGCCCTTGAGAATGTAGATGTACGAGTCCAAGAGTATAGAGAGACTAGGAGAGTTTGGTACGGCCGTTCTGTTATATACATCAACACGTTTGTTATTAGTGAAGTCTATGGTGTTGTATTGGCTGTTGATGTATTTAGTTATTAAACTGCCACATTGTTACTTGGAGCTCTTGTTATCAAGTTCTCGAGCTAGATGCATTGTGTTAAGCAGTAGATAAAATCTACAATACCATTTTCACACATATTGTTCACTGCTTTTGTTCCTATTGTATATATTTTAGTTTCAACTTCTGAAATGAATGTTACCTGTATAGTAAGCTATTGGTTCTACTATGGATACATCCACTTCCCACTTCTTCATCTCCAACCTTAGTGTATTGCTGAAGGCCACAAGGGCATGTTTAGACATACTGTAGGCTCCATTACCTTCCAAAGAGATTCTTCCTAAGTAACACAATGCAAGAAAAAAACAACATACTTCTTAGTTTAGTCACTCTAGCCTGATTGGAAAATAACCTTTATCTATTAAGTCTCACAGGACTGAGATATATTGAAAATAAAAAGGGTGTGAGACCAACACGAAACAAGTTAAATATAGAATGTAATAAGCTGAAACTTTGATCATTCCACAGTCAGACATTAAATATTCTGTTTCAACTTTAGAATAAGGTACTTTGATTTAGTAGTTTTACAGGTAAGAAAGAGTTATTGAATTGGCAAGTCAACCCAAACCAATTGTCATAGAATGTCTGAACACTGACATGCAACATCACAACCTGTAGGCAGTTTAAACCGATAGCTTGCTGACATGTCTCCACTGCCCACAGGTTGCAACGTTAGAGGTCAATGTTCAGGCCTTCTATGACAATTGGTCTTGAGTCAACTCTGTTCTATATAAAGTAGGTTTCATTTATGGTATTGCTTTGAAAGTTATCATTAAAGTAGAAAAAAGGGGAAATTACCCAATAAACTGGAAACATTGATAATTCTTCCATGAGCTTGCTTGATCAATGGCAGCACAGCTTTGGTCAGACGAATGGCACCAAACAGATTGACATCCATTACCTTCTGCAAAATTTGGTCTGAAGTTATTTCCAGGTCAGCAAAGTACCAGACACCAGCATTGTTTACTAGGCCCCACAAACCTGGAACAGAATTATTTTCATGTTAGAATGTTTTTACAATCAGGACAAAGTGGCTGTTTATTCTCCATTAAGACTAAAACAGAAAGATTTAAAAACTCCTTTATTCCACTTTCAGTCAGGGTGTTGCAAGGTCACTTTTGTCGTCACTGAAAAGTACATAGAAGCCTAATTTTGACATTTTCTCAAGTTACCTTTCTTGGGCAGAGGAATAATTACTGATTGGGTCCATTCTTTTTGCAATGTTTTTTTCGTCCCATATCTTCTGGCAGATTGTCAAAAAACATTTAGTTATATGTGAGCTGCCGTGTTATAAAACTGCTGACGGTATGTTATCAATTCCAGGCAAGATGCCACCTTTGCGTGATTTTATTGCTTCCTCTACTTCTGATTCTAGAATCAGAGCTTTCTAAAGTTCTATGTTTTCCCAAGATGTTTTGTTGGACTGTAGTTGGGATTTATCTCGAAGTTATACAAATCTTTGCAGTTTTCTGTCCATCTTCCAAGCACATCTGCTTCTTATAAAATACTTGAAATACTACAACAAAAGAATGATTAAATCCTATGGATGCCCCTAGGTCAATCTAGTCATGCATGTTAATCAATGACTTAACTTCTGCCATATCGTTTTCCTGCTGACTCAGAAAATCCATTCCATGCTCTAATAGCACTATGAAAGAAGGAGCATTTGTACACATTTGTCTTAGCATATGGTTTATGATGTTGCTACATATTATGTATTCTAGGATTTTACTAGTGATGCTGGTTAGTGATACTGGTCTGAATCCGTTTGAATGTTTCACCGCTATTAAAAAGTTTAAATGTTTCACAGCTATTATAAAGATTAAATATGTTACTGCTGTTAATCAGTTTTAATGTTTCTCAGCTATTATAAAGTACCGCTATTATAAAGTTTGAATATGTCACAGCTTTTATAAAGTTTCAATAATTTACTTCTATTTTTAAATTTGAATATTTTATTGCAGTTATAAAGTTTAAATGTTTTACTGCTGTTAATCGGTTTCAATGTTTCACCTATATTATGAACATTGCATGTTATAATGCTATTATAAAGATTGTATATTATACTGCTATTAAAAAGTTTGAATGTTTACTTTCTATAATAAAGTTCAAATGTTTTTTTGCTATTATAAACATTGAATATTTAAAAGCTTTTATAAAGATTACATGTTTAACTTCTTTTATTAAGCTTGAATGTTTTATGACTATTATAAAGTTTGAATGTTATAATGCTGTTAATTGGTTTCAATATTTCACTGCTATTAAACATGTTTTACTGATATTACAAAGTTTAAATGTTTGATCACTATTATAAAGTTTGAATGTTTTATTGATATGAATCAGTTGATTGTTTCACTACTGTTATAAAAAATTAATGTTATACTGCTATGATAAACTTTAAAAGTTTTACTGCTATTAATAAGTTTGAATGTTTCACTGCTACTATAAAGAATTATATTAATGTTTTACTGATATTATAAAGTTTGAATATTTTCCCCGCTATTATAAAGTTTGAATGTTTTGCTGACATTATAAAGTTTCAACATTTCACCACTATTATAAAGTTTGAAAGTTTCAGCACTATTATGAAGTTGAAAATTTCACAGCTGTTACAAAGCTGGAGTGTTTCATGGCCATTATAAAGATTCAATGCTTTAACTGTTAATTGGTTTGAATGATTCACTGCTATTATAAAATTTGAATGTTACAGAAAATAGAAGCCAATATATTATTGTTAACAGATTTGTATATCAAAATGGCAAGGGATGACTGTAGGCATGGTTTGAACTTTGGACCAACATAATATACAAAACAGTCCGCCATTTATTTTAAAAGAAATATAGCTGATTCTAAAGGCTCAAATGAAATTTCAATACTATATGTTATATTTTTTAAAATCAAATCACCACAGGTAAACTTTTTTTAAATTCAAAATAAATTTCCCTTACACCATACACTGTCAGGCTTTGTAGAAAAATATAATAACAAATGCTACTCACCCTCATCCCCAACAGTGCTTTTGATCAGACTGGCAGCTGCTTCAATGTCCTTTGGTTTGGTTACATCTAAACATAAGAGTTTTAATCTGAAAAAAAATTGTGGGGGGAAATTTTGTAATTAAAGAGTTTTTTTTTTACATGAGTATTACTATATATACTTACAAAAAAAAGAAGAAATATCAAATCAAGTAATACATTTTTATCTTAAAAAAAATAAATTCACTCAATCAAATACTAAGACTTGCTCGAATAATGTTTCTCTTATAAATTCAGCATCATTTTTTAACTGTCATTAAAAAATCTTTTTATTTTTGAAACAAAATATTTTTTTTTTGAAATTTACCTATCAGAACATTTGCTTTTTAAGTCTTTGGCTCCAGCACCTTGTTCATCAAGACATCCAGCAAACACTTGCATTCCCAAACTGTCTAACTTCAAGGCTAGTGCATTTCCAAATCCACTGTCACAGCCTGACAATATTCGGACAGAATTGAATCAATATATATATATAATATTTTTACAACTTCCCAATTTTATTGTTTTCTGAAAAGTTTATAGATCTTACTTTTATAACACAAATTACAATGGCAAAATTATTGTTTTTTAAAGCAAAACATTACTGGTCAAACCGCAACTTTCCCTGACTTTCACAGCTACAACTTAAGTGAGTTTAAGCTATACTGAAATTGAGGTGGTGCAAAGTTCTGGACTGTTGTTTGGTGGTCTTGATGGTCCCAGGTTCATATTTTGCCCACTGCCATCCCCATAGTCATGAGGGAAGTTTGGGATGGGATGTAATTATCTTCAAGTCTGAAGGCACATCTGAAACATGTTTACAAAAAAACTCCTTCAGAAATTAAGATTATTACATCCTAGCCCTAACATCCTGCAGCACAGCAGGGGATAACTTGGGGGAGGGGGGAGTTGAACTTCAGATTACAGTGACAGCTGTCTAAAACCTTACCACCTTACCAAGAAGGTTTGGGGCTTTAGTTTTAGTAACAAAAGTTGAATTGCTAATTTAACAGTCTAGATCTAGTTTAGTCTTGATTAAGCTTTGCTTAATTCTTGACTTCGAGTCCTGGATATTTGTGTTTACCTGTTATGAGAACACTTTTTTTATCAGCTGGAAGGTGGTTAGCAGGTAAGATTGAATAAATGATCAAACACCCAACTGAAAATAGTAATAATCCTTGTGGGCCTTTTACAAGGAACTGACATAGTGGTTCTCCCAAAAATAAAATTATAAGGGTTAAGAAAGAGCGAAATCCAAATCTGAATTCGTTAGTAAAAAACTTCGACACCACTGCAATAGCAAAAGCCAATGTAACTGTAGAATATAAAACTGAGTAGAAAACAATGTCGTCTTTGTTAATCTCATCTTGGATGTCTATTTCCATGTTGGCGGTGACGAAAGGTTTCAATATTATCAATTTATTGTCAATACAATCCGCAGAGTTTAGATGACTAGAAATCTAAGACCTAGATCTAAATGTTACTTTTATTTCAATATTTGTAAACACTTTCTCACATGGCCGCCATGAACAAACATTCATCGTTGCGATGAATAATAATCGTCTCTTTTATTGGGTACAGAAAGAGAGATTTAAAGAACAACGGTTCTGATTGGTTAGAAAAAAGAATATTTTTTTTCCTCTTGCAAAACTAAAACAAGATGGCGTCCTCCATGGGATTTATTTTGGGGCTCAGCTGTTCGGTGTATTTTTATGCTGTTATAGTCGTGGGAATTCTGGTAATTCCACCTGTTCACTTTTCTTGTTGTTTAGTTACAATATTGTCAATATAAACTCAGATTATATCATGCCTAGAATCAATAGTCCGGCCTAAAATTGTCGTAAATAACACTAAAAAGAGTAGCAGAGGCCTGAGACTCAGAGAGAGTTCAGAGGCATGCCAGTGAAACTCAAAAGTAAAAAATATAAATAATAATTAATTCTAAAGACTATTTCTACTAGATCTAATTGTCACTAGTAATACATTAAAAAAAACGAATATTTTAATAATCTAGATGTAGACTAGATCTAATTCAGTTTGAATATCTTTATCAATAATGATGATTATTTTGAAGAATGGATCAAATATCCTTCATTTGATTTACTTTTAGATCTAGTCAATGATTGTAATTGTAAAAGTTTTTAGTATCCTGATCATAGAATGTAGAGATCTATCTTGATCTACTCTATTGACTATGATTATTTTGATGAATATCCTTCATTCGATTTAAAGTCAATGATTGTAAAAGTTTTTAGTATCATGATCATGTATGTAGAGATCTATCTTGATCTACTCTATTGACTCTAGCTAGACACTCTAGTCTATAATTCTATATTCTATGTCAGTTCCTTAGTATAGATTTATAGATCTATATAATTTTTTTTTTGTTCCAAAGCTGAGGTCATTGCTTTTTCACTCTCCATAACATCCGCATATTATCATTATTATTATTGTGTCTTCATTTGGGTCTTGGAGTTTACCTTATAAATCTTATAAAATACAGACATTACTTCAAAAAGATGATTATGTCCTACACATGTTCCTAGGTCAATTGAGTCAACTTGTTATTCAATGACTTATATTCTGCAAAGTCACTGGTTTTCCTGGCTGACTCAGGCAACCCATTCCATGTTCTAATATTAGCACTAGGAAAGAAGGAGCATTTGATATGGAATGACAAATGTGCCATTATCTTTGTGTCTGAGTATTTTTTAATTATTATTATTTTTATTATGGTATAGTGTTTTTATGTGTATTATAATCGCTACTTAACTTTTAAGTCTTCTTATCCTAAAGGGTTTCAAAATTTACTGTAATATAGTAATACAAGGGTGGGCAACCTTATTGTAAATGATTAATAAACGTTAAAATACAAGAAAAGTTACAAAAAATTTCCCCACATTGAAAAAGGTGCTGGTACGCCGTATCAGTGCGTACCATCACAAAAAAAAAGCACTGTTATATAAATTTAGTGTGAGCACACATACATGATTTTTGTAGGTTTCAGAAGGCTGCATAAAACTCTCCGGCAAGTCGCATGTGGCCAGTGGGTCGTAATTTGCCCACCTCTGGAGTAAGATAAAATAAGTAATCAAAAAAGAATAACATTTTCTGATTAAATAAGTCACTGAATCACAGGCATCATCAGAGATTAGTGAATATTAATGTCTTACTGTGTCAATTTATAAAATACCTTAATTTTGTCATTCTGTCATAATGTACGGTTAAAACTAGTCTTTAATTCAATCTAGTTGCTTCTGAATCGGGTAAATTAAAAAAATTTTTTTTTTATAATAATACTCCTGATTAGGCTAGATCTAAGCATTTTGATCATAAACCATTCTTAAAATATATTTTTTTTACACATAACTATATTTATTTACCATTCTCCCTAATTGCTTTAAATTATGACAACTTTAGTAGAGCTATATTTGAAGAAGTAATGTAACTTTACTGAATTTTGGTTTGTGGTACAATGAATACAAATATTTTAATTTATTTTTACTATTGTATAAATAATAAAATAATAATTTTTTTTATTCCAGACAGAAGATGAATTTGAAGGTTCTAGAACCTTACCAATTGAGCATTCCTTTTCATCTGGTATGTATTGATTTCAGTAAATAAGTTAACAAATACAAGTCTCTAGAGCATATTTTACTTGTAAGTTCTTTTTCAGACTATTCTGTAATATGTAATAGACATTCAGAAAGGATGTTGTAGACCATTTAGTAAGATTTAATAGACTATTCAGATAATTCAGTAAGATGTAATAGACTATTCAGTAAGATGTTTTAGACTATTCTATAAGGTGTAATAGACTTTTCAGTAAAATGTAATAGACTATTCAGTAATATGTAATAGACTATTCTGTAAAATGTAATAGACTATTCAGTAAGATGTAATAGACTATTCAGTAAGATGTAATAAACTATTCAGTAAGATTTAATAGACTATTCTGTAACATATGTAATAGACGTAATGGATTAGATTATTCAATAAGGATATAATAGACCATTAAGTAATAAATTACAGATGTTCAGGCAAACTATCCAATGCCTGAATCCATTGGTGTAGTGGACCAATTATACAAAAATACTTTAATTTTTAAAATGGAAAGTCTATTAAAATGGCATCTATTTGCTTATTATTATGTAGGCATCATCACTTAGACCTATTAGTTAAGTTTCACTTTAGACTATTTAATAAAATGTAATATAAGACTCATCACTTACACCTATCAATTGAATTTCACTTGTAAACTATTTAGTAAAATGTAAATAGACTATTTGTAAAATGTTATAGCAGGCATTGTTAGTGGTGCAAATTATTATTATTTTTTCTTCTTCTTGGATTTCAGGTACAAAAGATTTCACCAAACATGGCACCATAATCATTCAATCATTGAAAGGAAATAAAGCCCAGTTCACACCTGGGTCGATTCTTACTTCCAAAGAAATAGAACTGCTGCGAGTAAGAGGGAATATTCTTTATATTTTAGATGATACATTTATAATGTACCTGTAGTGAGATCATTAGAAAAAAATAAGTCCTAGATACCTCTTTAAATTTTATTTCTTAAAAACTATCATAAAGATGTAACCAATACTTTATATAAAGATTACACCATATTTAATAAAAAGAGCTTACTAATGCCTAATACAAACAGCTTATTTCATACAAGTGTAGAATTAATAAAATTTAAATGTTGTTCCTTCTAGTCTGCAGCCAAAACAAATGGACTCTACAGAGTGCGGATACCTACAAAAGTCAGCGGAGATAACACAGTCTATGTCTCCGCAGCCACCAAAGCGGTATCTAGCCTTTTTTTCTTTGTTTCAATAATTATGTTTAATTTAAGTTTACTAACAGAAAAATGTTCAAGCTGAATATTTACACAATGTTTCAGTGTAGCATTTTAGAGTCTGGGCTTGAAGAGGAAATTACAATCAATTTTGACCAGTCTGGTGAGGTCCTGGGAGTAAGTGTTGGAACCAAGATCCCGGCATGCACAGGTCTTGATGTACCAGATGCCAACCTAACAACTTGGAAAACTGTTATAGAAATAGCCAGCACAGTGTCAGGACCCATGTAAGCAATTCTGTTAATGTGTTGTTGTTTTTTTTCATGAACAATGAGCTATTTCTATTTGGTGTATGTGTACTAATATCCTTCCTCCTTGCTCTTAACTCTTTCTCTCCTAATTGACGATACCATGGTTGATTTGACCTCATTAAATTAAATTAATGTTTAATTTTATAAACATTATTTTTTGTCATGTAAAAAGATCATGCATTCCCCTTTAATTATATACTAAATAAAACATTTTATGATAACAAACAACAAAGTTATTGAAGCTTAATCATAACAGGTAGTGAAATAGTAATGAGCAAATGAAGAGTTCCGTCAAATCGTGGAAAAATAATTACGGAGAGAAAGAGTTAACTTGGTAGTCTATACTTCATCATTCCTATAGAATGTGAGAGTTTTCAAGCATCACATCTATCTTACATTAAATTGTTCGAACATGAAAGTTACCTAATTGCTACTTTGATTATCAAGTAATGAAATAATAATGCATACAATTAGACTGTATTGAAAATACAGACATTATCAAAAATGAGACTTGTATAATTTAAAGAAATATAACAATTGGATTGTTCTTTGTATTCAAACATGTGTCTTTATCTTATAAGGACTCTGACAATATTTACTAAGTTGCATCCAAACATGGGAGACCAGCATGCAATGTTGTAGTTAAAATATCAAAAGTTTTCTGTCACACATTTCTGCTTAAATAATGATCAGCAGAAGTCAGTGACAGTAATATGTTGTTTTTGTGTGACATTCTTGTTTTGTTGTCGTTGGGTTTGTTCAGTTGTCTGACGGTTATGGTTCATCACGAACAGATGGGATGGAAGCCTCAACATTAGCTATGGTCAAAACAATGTTACTTATACAGCAGTCCCCCCCCTCCATGCAGCCAATGTTTCAATTATATATATCAGTAAAGTAACATTTCTAAGTGCCCCCCCCTCTATGCAGCCCATGTTTCAATTATATATATCAATAATGTAACATTTCTAAGTGCTCCCCCCCCCCTCTCCATGCAGCCCATGTTTCAATTATATATATCAATAAAGTACCATTTTTAAGTGCCCCCCCCCCTCCCTAATTCATTCAAAAGATTTTCAGAAAATAAATCTGAATATTTACAAGCTAATTGAGACACTACTTCTCAATTTAAGATCACAATTTACTTTTAATAAAATTCTACATTATTCAATTAAACAAAATACTTATTCACTTTTCAAGTTTTGATAGTTTTTTTCTTTCTTCCATTTCTTCATGCTTGTGTTTGGGTATGAACTTGATGCATTATTTTCCTTCAGTCCTGATACTCAGACGTACATTGAGAAAATTAAACGAGATGAGCAAGAAAAGCTGAAAAACCAAGATGGAGATAACCGTTCCTTTTTAGGCAAATATGTGAGTACATCTATGTTTTAGTGTGGGTCATTGTTATGTGGATGGAAGATGACAGATGACGACTTATTGTTTCCACTTGAAAGTGGTGTACGTTTTAAAGGAGTCCTTAAACTTTGGTAATTAAAATTGAACTTGAATTGTAATGATCTAAAAAAACATATCCAAAATGATCTCAAACACATATGATCCAAACACTAGTTATTCTAAGTTCAATGGTTCACATTAATAAAACTGTTTAGAAATGCAATTATTTAAGTTAAAATTGCAATAGACTTAATAATCTCTAGACATACACCCTTTTTTCTTTTAATAATGTTAACATTAGTCTTTTATTACATCAGCTATGGATTTCTAAGTGTATTTGTATAAAAATTTTATCAATCACAGTTTGACAGTCTGAATCTATTTATCAGGTTTTAGATATGATACCCCCCCTCCCCCCCCCCCCCCCCCCTCTTTTGTTTCTTTTGAAGCCCCATGTCTATTTAAGTTAGTTTTTTTTCACCGATGTGACATTGGTCATTTTTAAAGATAGTGGTTTGTTGGTGTTTATTTTAACACTATTAAAATAATCTGAACTTTCAACAATTAACAAATTTACATTATGGCTTTTTAGAAATCATATTGTTTGAATCTAAATTTTTTTTTTATCTGCCTCAGTTTGTTACCTTCAGTTTGTAATTATTTACATCACACTCTGTCACTAGCATATTACTATGAAAAAAAAAGTATGACAGTTATATTTGTAAATATTTCTTTATGTCCTAGTGTCTAATAAATTTCAATGCACAAACACACACTTATACACTCATCACATAATAAACAGTCAGTTAAACTGTTTTGGCACCACACATGATCTGTCTTCTATCTCTTTCAATGACAGCCCCATCCATTAGTTTATGTACTCTTCCCATCTCTTCTTCTTTTTCCTGGTACTGTTCCCTGAAAGATGGTCTTTGCATGCCTTGATAACCTTTTGATATTGCCATAAAGTTTTAGTTTATTTTAGGTCCCTGCTTTCTGTTATAGAATGACTTATGGTACATTTCATGGAAAGCCATTTGTTGTTTAATGAACACAGTTACCCAAACTATAGTTCCTCCTTTTCCATGCAGCTGTTCGCCCCCTAAGTAATCGCAAATAACCTATACCATTTGGGATCCACAGTGTTGCCTGAAACTAACTGGTTTAGTCACCGGTTGCTCACCCTTGCCCCTCCTCTCATCAGTGCTAACATTTTGGCTGGGCTGCATCTGAGCCACAGGTGAGGACCAGGAGTTGGACTGGTTGTTAGAGGTTCCTTCTCACTTGGTAGACAGCCCAGAGTTTCCTCTTAAACAGCACATTCCTGGACCTCTCTCAACATCGCTTGTGTTTTCCAAACAAATGCTTTGCTATGTTATGCAGTATGTTTACCACTTTTCTAGATGACAGATGACACTGCAAAACATAGTCTAATCTTAAAAATATGCTTCTTACCTTATCTTATCTAATACAGACGTTACTTCAAAAAAGATGATTACGTCTTATGCCTCATGCATCTGTCATGCATGTTAACCAATGACTTAAATTCTGCCAAGTCACTGGTTTTCCTGGCTAGCTCAGGCAACCCATTCCATGCTCTAATAGCACTAGGGAAGAAGGAGCATTTGTACAAATTTGTCCTAGCATATGGGATGAGAAATGTGCTTTTATCTTTGTGTCTTTCTGAGTATTTTATTAAATTTTGTTTTTGTATTTGAAGATTATGGTTCAGTGTTCTATGTATAATTGCTACTTTACTTTTGAGTCTTCTGTCCCGAAGGCTTTCTAAATTTAGATTATAACTAATGGTTTACTCTAGTCAAATGTAAATATTCGTTTGTTATGAATATGTTGTGTTAAATATGTTATCAGTGTTTCTTTCTTTGGATCTTATGATGCTGACCCAATTTTTACTGAAAACAAAAAGCATCTTTTCTTATTATATTGATCTGATGTTGCACAACAGAAATAGCTTTGAATTCTGCAGAATTCTGCTGAGGTTTATATATCAAGGGAGGTAATAGAGTGTACCTAGGCCAAGGCTATGTCTGATTAACTCCCTTCTTCTTGTCTCATTTCCATCTTTGCTTGTCAGGCAATATTGAGTTAATTTTTCTGCATATTTTATAGATTTCTTCTCACGAGATTGAGTTATTTGTTTATTCCCCCAAGCTTCATTGGGCCACACATAAAATACATCATTCATAGTCATGTATGCTTGTGACCTACAGTGACCTTTAGTCTAATGCACTCCCCCACAGATATATATCAAGGTATCCAGGTGAATAAATTGCCTTAGTTCATAAAGTCATTTGTATTTCTGGAAGGGACAATTGAGTCTGGTCATGAATTGGTGCATTTCTTTTTTTTATTATTGTGAATTGATTTATTTGAATAATATAGTAACAAAGTAATACACATACTTAACATGTACCAACATGTCTACCCTTACTTGCTCTTATAGGTCACTTAAAACTGGCTTAGGTTTGGGTTTTCTTTTTATTCTTTTGTATTACCATTGAATGATGGAATATCAGTGTCATATGGGTACATATACCCAGTACATATTGTACCTTATTCTTTTGTATCATATTTGATTATGTATTCTGGTATTGTTATGCGCATTTTAAGAATACAGACCCTTGTGTTTGTATTTCGGTTTTAAAGGGGAACAATAGAGTATTAACTAGTGTTTTGTAGTTACTCAATCTGACTACAGTGTTTTTGTGTCTCACTCACTAAGTCAACACTTAACAGTAGACTTACTTGCTATGGGATCACATGAAGCTGTGTAGCTCTCAGCCAGACACATAAATAGTAATCGATGTTTTGCTTGGCATGGCTTGGGTGTTCCTTTAGAAATGAACATTTTTACATCCTAGTCAAAATATCAGAGGATGGCGGTGAACAGGGTTCGATTTTTTTTTTTTCCAAATTCAGCTGCAGTTCCAAGTCTATTTTGTCTTGTATTTGGTGGTCAGTTGTTTGTTCTCCTGCGTTGAAGTAAGCAAAACTGGATTTACACTTGATAAATTTCCTTTCAGACCTTGTGGTCTATAGGGCAGATGATGTTAAGGTCATCTGTTTCTGTGGCCCATGGTTAACGAGCAGGGTGTTATGTGGCCAGCACAACAACCAACCGCCTTTACTTTCCCCAACTAAAGTCAGGTACCCATTAAAGTTGGGCGGACTCAGGGGCGCCCTAAAAATCCCGAAGCTCAAAATCCCAGTCCTCACCAAGATTTGAACCCAGGACCCCAGGTTCGGAAGCCAAGCGCTTAACCACTCAGCCACCTCGCCCCATAGACCCTAAGCTCTTTGAGATTTGGGCCTATTGTAATAAGGCAATTTATTTGCTTTTCTTCAAAACATTTTTTGGCTCCTCCTGTCTAGTGGGGGCCCTCAGCTCTAAGCCCATGTTGCCTGTAAGTAAATTCATCTCTGGGAGTAACTCACTTATGTGATCCATGGGGTGCATTTAAAGGTTGATGAAGGTGTTGTGTGGCTAGCACAATGACCAACTACTTTTACTTACAACTAAGCCAGCTAAGTGAACTCTGATATTAATGTCCAGATTTTGTATATTGTTTTGGAAATAGCGCAATCACTTATGGTCAAAGTGAAATGATCTCCACCATGATTAGAGTCCAGCTAAGCTAAGATAATTGTTATAAGGGATTGTCTTCTTCTCTAATTAGGTTTTTATGTTTCATTTTTTTCATGCTTAGTACTAACAAGATTTAGGTTGTTGGGTTCTTTTGTGTTTTTTAATGATGAACATTTTGGTTCATCCGTAAATTTTAACAAGGAGCATTTGATTGACTCTAAGTTTACAGTTAGTATTAGGAGAGATTTTGTTTTGACCCAAAGTAGTACATTAGTATTAGGAGAGTTTTTGTTTTGACCCAAAGTAGTACAGTAGTATTAGGAGAGATTTTGTTTTGACCCAAAGTAGTACAGTAGTATTTGGAGAGTTTTTGTTTTGGCCAAAAGTGTACAGTAGTATTAGGAGCGTTTTTGTTTTGACCCAAAGTGTACAGTAGTATTAGGAGAGATTCTGTTTTGACCCAAAGTAGTACAGTAGTATTATGAGAGATTTTGTTTTGACCCAAAGTAGTACAGTAGTATTAGGAGAGATTTGACTTACTGCTTGACTACCCCCAACTGTGCCTGGAAACACGCTAGCAAAGCACACAGCAGTAGAATTCAGTTTCTAGACTCCTACCAAAACTGTACGTTGGCATCAGCTGTGAGAGGATTGGGCTCCTGCTGAATCCTGACCGATTCATTGACTTCTCGGTAGCCAATCTCTTGTCATCTCTCTCTCGTTTTTAGTTATCCCCCTTTACAATCAATTTCCCTTGAAACCCTCCCCCCCCAACCCGCCTTCATTTCACCCTTCCCCACCTGCTGTGTTTTGATGTGTCAAGTTACTAGTGTGTCTGAACACTTGCTGACATTCTGCGTTCTTTGGTTTCTAAGTCTAGGACACGGTTCATCCAAAATATCATTGTCCTGCTTGATGGAAAAGAAAGTTATTGTATTTGTGCGTGATGAAAGGCTAATGTATAGGCCAGTTGATTCTAGTTTCGATTAATTCAGTGTGGTCCTAGATTGATAGTAGAATGAAATGACTCTCCAGAACGTAAAACTTGGATACATATTTTATTGGGGCCTATACATGTTTGAACGGTGGTTGACATCAGAAATTGTAACTGGACAAGACTTGACGTCACACATTGGAGTTACTTCTCGTATCATTTTGACTAACGATTCATTATCGTTACCGACATAGGAAGAAATCCAGCGCTCATTAGAACTTTTTACCTCACCTAAATATTCTATAGAACTTTTTACCTCGCCTAAATATTCTATAGAACTTTTTACCTCGCCTAAATATTCTATAGAACTTTTTACCTCGCCTAAATATTCTATAGAACTTTTTACCTCGCCTAAATACTCTATAGAACTTTTTACCTCGCCTAAATATTCTATAGAACTTTTTACCTCGCCTAAATATTCTATAGAACTTTTTACCTCGCCTAAATATTCTATATAACTTTTTACCTCGCCTAAATATTCTATATAACTTTTTACCTCGCCTAAATATTCTATATAACTTTTTACCTCGCCTAAATATTCTATAGAACTTTTTACCTCGCCTAAATATTCTATAGAACTTTTTACCTCGCCTAAATATTCTATAGAACTTTTTACCTCGCCTAAATATTCTATAGAACTTTTTACCTCGCCTAAATATTCTATAGAACTTTTTACCTCGCCTAAATATTCTATAGAACTTTTTACCTCGCCTAAGTATTCTGTAGAACTTTTTACCTCGCCTAAGTATTCTATAGAAGGCCAGGCGTTTATAGGCAAAGTAAGAACTAACTTCTGTTTCCTACTTTGTCTAGCAGGGGCGAACTGGGTGTCAAAATCGGCCCGGTCATTACCATATTACCCGGCCCACAAATAACATGTCATATTATATGTAGATAAAGTTTGATAATGCATCAGATACTGGATGTATGCTTGCGTAGGATTACATACTGTATTTTATTTATACATTTATGTAGTCTGAAAACTATTAACATTACAATAGCAGTCTTAATAAGTTTGAAACGAATATATTGTTTAATCTCTGCTCCTACAATGAAGCGTATGGTGCGCACCAGGGAACTGTTAAAGACGAGTGATTGGGTAGAAACAAGATGGTGGACTGTTGATTCCAACCAAGTAGATAGAGACAGAATAGAGATAGGTTAGAAGCTTAGAACCGCCTTGTAGAAGGGATCATTGTGTGGTAAGCTGGTCAGAAGCAGTGTAGTTTCTCTAGTCAGGAAGAAGTGTTGTGAGGAAACTGGAAAGGGTCATTCCTGTTAGTGTATGCACTAGCGGATCCAGAACTTTGGAGTGGGGGGGGGGCGATTTTTTTTCCAAACCCTAACCCTAAGGCCCAGTAAACCCTAACCCTATGCATAAACGTGCGTACAGCACACACACATATATATATATAGCATTTCTCAATCTTCGGCGAAAAACAAAACAAGTGGGGCAGCGCTAGAAGGTTCCCTAGTGGGTTTCGGGGCAAATTATAATAAAAGGTCGAGTGCCGACCTTTGTTGGACATCACTGGTTTATCAGAATATTTCCATTCAGTTGGTTCAGGTTTTGTTACAAAGCTTATATCAATTCACTCCCTCTGCCCTGTCTGTCTGGTACAATTTTCTGTACACGTTAGTTCTCCCACTTCCTGATTCTCGGATCAAGTTGAAACTTTGCACAATTATTCATTGTTCCTAACAAAACATGAATCATAAAAAAACAATAGTCATTGATAATTAGTTAGTTTTGTTTGATATAAAAATAAATAAATCTTACAGTATTTAGAGACACGGCTGTAAAAGTGAAGTTCTGCCCCTTATATAAACTTTGGTTGTTGTATTTTTTTTTGTGATAGTGTTTTTTCGTAACTTAATGAATTGATGTGACATTGTGTGTTCTTGTTGATTTCGTGTGTACGGCTCGCGTCATTCTTCCTCCTGTGTCTGTGGTTGGATCTGATCCTGCGGGGGTTGTTGGGTTGGCTTCACATTGTGGCCATTATCATTTATCCCGAGTTGAATTGGACACACACGCGGACACGATGTGGGCGTTAATTGCCTGTTGTTTATGTTTGGTGCCGGGAACTTGACCGACATGGCACGAGGTCTCCGCCTGAGCCTCGAGAAGGGGGTGGGAGTTAAGGGTGTGTGGGGGGGGGGGTCGCGGTGGCAGGAGCGGAAGCAATGTCTCTTGCGAATGTTTGAAAGTTGATATGTAATTGTGTCCCCTGGTGTACTGTTGCACGAGTCGGCTTAGAAGAGTCTTTGTTTTATATGACGCTTTGCAATCAATTAGTTAATTATATACGACTCTCCCCCCAGCCCCCCCGCAATATAATGATTGACACGCGTTAAAAAAGTCTAACTAGTAAAATACTTTAAAAAAAAATTATTTCCTCTTGAAATTAAAAATTGAAATATGTTTCTTCATTAAAAATACCAGAGTCGTCAAAAATGCGAATGTTTTCATACAACGTATCGCACTTTACATTAAAGACAATATAATTTATTCGTAAGAATGTAATCTAAAACACAGGTTTGTGCATATCATGTGGGATCAACTATGTTTTGTACAATGTTTTACATGGTTTCGGATGTTTCTTCAGAGTTGAAGATAATTTACTTCCTAGTCCAAACGTACCGCAGGACGACTAAGGGGGGGGGGAGCGTATGGGTATGAACCTGGGACCATCGTTATGTCCGAACGACAGTCCAGCGCGCATACGACCAGGCAGCCAACTATGTCATCAATAGATATGAAAAAAATTCACTCTTTCGTTTGACTGTTTTCTTCGGGCAAGGGCGTTCACTCCTTGCTGGTTTTAGAACTTAAGTAAAAAAAAAATTTAAGCTTTTATATAGCGCTACTTTTCATGGCGCTACTTTTCATGCTTATCGCATGCTCAGAGCGCTATGGTCCAATCTCGTTAATGGACCAGTGGGATGGGGGGCGGAGGGGGTATCTGGGAGAAGGTTTTCCGTGCTGCCTTTAGTCGCTCAGTAAATAAGTAACGTCAAAGGCAACGTAGGAAAGTAAATCCAATGAAATTCTGATGTTCTATCATTCCTGTTGAAAACAATAGCTGCCATCATCACACTCGAAACATTGAACTCATTGCTGGTCGACCAGAAGTAGTCCGTGGACAAGAAGTTGAGAATCACTGACCGAGGAGACAGAGGTCGAACGATGTCTACAACATGGCGGCACGTCTTCAAGCGCGCTGGGTGGCAGAGTCGTCTGCTGTGGACAAAGCAAAGAAAGAAGAAACAAAACGTGTCGAACAATGTCCGTGGACAAGAAGTTGAGAATCACTGACCGAAGAGACAGAGGTCGAACGATGTCTACAACATGGCGGCACGTCTTCAAGCGCGCTGGGTGGCAGAGTCGTCTGCTGTGGACAAAGCAAAGGCAGAAGAAACAAAACGTGTCGAACAATGTCCGTGGACAAGAAGTTGAGAATCACTGACCGAAGAGACAGAGGTCGAACGATGTCTACAACATGGCGGCACGTCTTCAAGCGCGCTGGGTGGCAGAGTCGTCTGCTGTGGACAAAGCAAAGGAAGAAAAAAACAAAACGTGTGCCACTTTTCTGAGAGTGATATGGCGAGCAGTTATCTCCCACACTCCCCACAAAACTAAGGGCAACGTGCCTGTTACGCCCTTCTAGTGTTTGCATTGACTCCTGTAATAAGAAATAAAGGAACACTGAAGAGTAACCTAAAACAAGGCTTTATTAAACTAGAACGACACATGAACTGACGAAAGAGACTTGAATAGTAGCACACTAAATCAATGTTGTGAACACATTCTCACGACGTTACACAAACATAAACAAATACTAACTATTTCACCACATTCACCCCGCCTAGAATTAAAATAGCAAGTATAGTAATATAGTAGGCTATAGCATAAATAAAAAGAGAATGCCAGTGCCTGCAATACAATAGATCAATAAATAGTGTCGAAATATTAGTTTCTCTTGTAAACAATAATGAGGAGTGATACAAAGAAACCTAAAAACCAGTATCTGTAGTAGGACGTATAAACAATTACTAGTTTCTGTTTTAAGCAATAGCAAATAGTGTAGTAAGTAAACATGTATGTAAGTAAATGAACAAATAAATTCTAGTATCAGTAGCAAGGGATAAACAATGCCAGTTTATGTAGTCAGTATAAGTAGAGTAATAGAGAAACAACTTTAGACTCTATAGTTCGGTCTGGTTCTTCTCTCTCTCAAGTTGTAACGGGGTTGACTATCATGCTCTACAGTTTGGGAGTCACTAATGAGTTCCTGAGCGTCAAGTGGGGTATGATGGTTCTGTGTATTTTCAAGAGGAAGCGCTCGGAGATCCTCAGAGCCTTCCAGGGGTTCTTTCCTTTCTTGTATCACCGTAGGGGTGTTGACTGGTACTTCCATGTTTTGAGCTTCTGGAGGATATTCATTATCCTCACCCTGAGCGAAGAACGAAGGTTCACTTGTTGTTGTGGATGGGGAGGGGTTGGGAGCCAAGCGTCTTAGAGAGACCGTCTCCTCTTTACCGCTGGGCAACCGTACCACGGCATATTGGGGGTTACACATCAGTAATTCGACTTCTTCCGTGAGAGGATCATACTTTGAAGATCTGTTCTCTCTTCTCAGCAACACTCGACCTGGGCTGGATAGCCAAGTGGGGATAGATATCCCGAAGGAGGATTTCCGGTTGAACCGGAAAACTCTCTCATGTGGAGTTTCGTTTGTTGCCGTAGATAGTAATGATCTAATCGAGTATAGGGCCTGGTTCAAGACAAGTTCCCATCTTGAGATCGGGAGATCGAGGTCTTTCAGTGCTAAAGTAACAGCGTTCCATAGAGTTTTGTTTAGTCGTTCAATTTGCCCGTTGCCTGAAGGATTAAAAGCGGTTGTTCTACTTGTAGCTATTCCCCTCTCGTGCAGAAAGGATTGCACCTCCTTCGACATAAAGGACGTACCTCTGTCGGAATGGACGTACTCTGGCATCCCAACTAAGGAAAACAGCTGATTTAAACACTTTATGACAGTAGATGAGGACATATCGGGACATGGGTAGGCAAATGGGAAGCGTGAGTACTCATCCACCATTGTTAATAAATATTTATTTTGAGTAGCAGATGGGAGTGGCCCCTTAAAATCGATGCTTACTCTCTGAAATGGTTGGGTAGCCTTGATGAGGGTGCCTGAAAACTGTTTGAAGAATCTAGGCTTCAGTTCAGCGCAAGTTTTACATTGGTTTACCACTTTGCGGACGTCCTCGCAGGAAAAAGGTAAGTTCTTAGTCCGAACGAAATGGAGGAGTCTCGTGACCCCTGGGTGGCAGAGGTTGTTGTGTAACAGTTTGAGGTCTTCTCCAGTCATTGCTGACGCAAAGTGGTTTCTTGAAAAGGTATCCGCCGCAGCGTTTTGTTTCCCGGGTCGATATACGACGTCATATTGGAAACAACTAAGCTCCAGTCGCCATCTTTGTATCTTTTCGTTTTTGATCTTGCCCTTGTTTTGCTGGTCAAACATAAAGGACACTGAGCGTTGATCTGTAAACAATGTGAAAGGTCTACTGATAAGGTAATGTTGCCATTTTCTCAGGGCTTCTACGATAGCGTATGCTTCCTTTTCAACTGCAGAGTGTCTGCGTTCACTATTAGTGAGTGTTCTTGAAAAGAAGGCGACAGGACGGCCGTCTTGATTAAGAGTGGCGGCGATCGCGATGTCAGAGGCATCTGTTTCGACTATTAGTGGTCGATTATAATCTATCGTCGACACAACAGCGTTTTCAAGTTCATGTTTTAGCTGTTTTAAAGCTTCTTGTACTTGTTCAGGGAGAGGAAAGGTTTTGTTGTTCACCAATAAATGGATCTTGTTGGAGAAATTTGGGATCCATTGAGAATAATAGGACAGTAGTCCAATCACTCGCTTTTGTGATTTCATGTCTTGTGGTGGAGGTAGATTTCTCAACGCTTGAAATCTTTCGGGGTCTGGTCTTAATTGCCCTTGTGAGATTTCGTAGCCTAGGAGGCATACTTTATCAGTCGCAATAGCACTTTTATCATCGTTGAATGTGATACCGTACTTTTTAGCGGCGTTGAGAAATCTCTGTAGATTCTGGTCGTGGCTGATGGAGTCACGTCCGCAGATGGTAACGTTATCCACGTAAGCGAACGTATCCTGTAGCCCTTCCTCCTCAATTATTGTGTTGATCGTCCTTTGAAATGCAGCAACCCCGTTTGTCACTCCAAAAGGAATGCGGCAAAACTGATAAAGCTTTCCGCAAGCCTCGAACGCCGTGTACTGCTTTTCATCATCCCTGATAGGTATCTGGTGGTAAGCGCTTTTGAGGTCAAATGTACTGTATATTGAGTATTTAGATATTTCCTGCACCAGTTCATCAACTTTTGGCACGGGGTACGCGTCGAGGTAAGTGAATCGATTGATGGTTTGACTATAGTCGATAACCATTCTCTTTTTGTGCCTTTCATTCGTTGTTACAATTATTTGAGCTCTCCACGGGGACGTGGAAGGTTCAATAATTTTGTGAGATAGAAGTCTCTTGATTTCAGTTTGAATGAATTTGGAGTCAGGCATAGAATATTTTCTAGATTTAGTGGCTATGGGGTGGCAGTTAGGAGCAAGATTAGCGAAGAGGTGAGGGGCTTCAACTCGTGCAGCTTTCAGCGTACAGACCTGAAGAGTGCTTCGTTTTCCCTCAAATGGGATCATCAGTTTTTCGTGCTGGCTGATGAAATCTAGTCCTAAGATTAAATCAGATACTAGTCCGTCTAGTAGTGAGAGCTTCACACTTTCGTATTGTTCGTCTTTGTACTTTATTTTGGCGAAAATATGTCCGTGAGTAGTGCGAGAAAGATGTGTAGAGGCCATGTAGATTCTGTTTCTGGACATTTCTAATTTCCATTTGTACCTTTTAGCAATTGAAGAAGATATATAGCTTTCACTGCTCCCCGTATCTACGAGAGCCTTCAATGGTACTCCATTGACCAGTATTGAAATTGTAGATTTAGTAAGGCCGGACGCTGGTGTCGATGCCCAGGAAGATCCAACGGTTGTAGTCCGTGACGTCTCATCATCTGCTTTCACTATGGCTGAGGTTATAGATTTGAGTGTCTGTCTGGTCGATCTACAGACTTTCTTAAAATGACCCCTCTTGCCGCACAAGTTGCATGTAGCGTCACGGGCTGGACATCTAAAGCGTTGATGTGGGCTGTATCCACAAAAGAAGCATCTTTTACTAGTCGCCGCACTCACCTCGTGTTCTAGTTTTGTTGTTGGAGAAAGGCTCTCCACGTCGGCGCTGGCTCCACATGGAGTTTCAGAGTAGATGTTATACGCCATGGCATGGTTATGGGCATATTCAAGTTGTCTTGCCTCTTCATAGGCACACTGTAGAGTTAGAGTAGATTTCTCTAAGAGTCGCAGCCTTATGCTGTTTGAAGCCAGTCCGGTAATGAAGGCGTCTCTTACGAAGATATCTCTGTGTTCTTCAGCGGTGACAGCTTTGAAGTCACAGTCTTTGGCCATACTTTTAAGCTTAAGTAGGAAGGAGTCAACGGTTTGTCCGTTCTCTTGTCGACATAGAGTTATCATGTGCCGTGCAAAAATTTCGCTTTTAGGTTTCACGTAGACATTTTGTAGAACTTTGATTGATTCTTCGAACGTTGTACACTCACTTATGTACTGAAATACGCTCGAAGAAACGTAGTTTTCAAGTAATTTCTTTTTGTCAATCTCGCAATGAGAGACTGAGGAGATGAAATTCTCAAATGTTCTGAGCCAGTGCAGCCACTTCTCGGCAGCCGATGGCGTGCTAGGCTCTATGTCTAGCTCTTTTGGCCTAAATAGACGCTCCATTTGTATTACAATTTTTACTTACAGACTGAGAATAGTGTTGAACGAAAATCCAAATAAGATACACGAGACACATAGATCCATAGAATTGAAAATTTCTAGTTTAATAAATTGTAATAAGAAATAAAGGAACACTGAAGAGTAACCTAAAACAAGGCTTTATTAAACTAGAACGACACATGAACTGACGAAAGAGACTTGAATAGTAGCACACTAAATCAATGTTGTGAACACATTCTCACGACGTTACACAAACATAAACAACGTGCCTGTTACGCCCTTCTAGTGTTTGCATTGACTCCCTAATTAGACATTTTTTTATGCAAGGGAGCAAATCCATAAATAGCAAACCTTTTGGTGTATCCGGTGACCAAACTACGGAAGTATGAACAAAGTATTTTAAAAACCATATAATTTTTTTTTTTTTTTCATTTTTGGGTACCGATAGATCTTCCCCTTGTAGCACAAGATAATTTGTATGAAATAGTTGACTACAGTGACCTTTCAATAGGACGTCCTTGACATTTATTTCGTCTATTTCCACATCTCTTCCAACCTTCCTCTTCTCATTTTCTAACGTGCCTCTTTAGTTTCCATGGTATCGCCACCACAGTTCTTCATATCGCTTGGCCTTCTTTTTTCTCTCATTCGGGATTTTTAACAGAATCTATAAAATAAGAATGTCAACAAAGCGCAGACTACTGTCACAAATGAAGCTACTTTTGATCTACTGGTACTTTATTCCCCCCCCCCCCACACACACATCCATTAACATCACGTAGAAATATTGGCTGCGTGTGGTGCCCCTGCCATCCCCCACCCCCATTACGCCTCTGCCTTTCGCCTGTGTTATTGGATTTCGTTATTTGAGTGTTACTTTCGTTCGATTTATCAGCCTAAAGCCCCTAACACTTCTTATACAATTGAGTTATCATTGAAACATGATTAGAACAAAATGGTAGTATTGAAATGTTCTGTTGTCAATTTTGATCTACCAACCCGTCTTACCATTTGAGTTCTGTGCCTTAGCTTGACCTCTAATGAACCTGATAGATGGATGTCTTCTCAATCCTGTAAAACTGTTTTTGTTTTTTCATTTGGTTTGAAACTCCCCACCACCACCACCACCCTTGTGTAGACATTATTACGTCATAACTTTGAGCACGTGACCGGAATAGAAGAATCAAGGGCAAGTAGCACACATTCTAATTATGAGACACATCGTAATCTCTCAGAGAGAAGAGTTACACTCTAACAGATAGGCAACTCCTCATTAAGTCTGCTAACGAGCCCAGGGACTCCCGACATCCGTCCGTTAGAAAAAGTAGTTCAAGTTTATTGAAAGGTGACTTCTTTTTTTTTTTCTTCTCTCCCCAACTCATTCTTGTGACAGACTCACTGTTGGTGTTGGCGGAACTTTTTTTTTTATATGTACAAATCTTGTATTAGCTCACTCGCCTGTCTGTCTGTCAGTCTGGGTGGAATATTTTACACGTTCATTTTCCCCCTTCCCACTCTCCTATCAAGATGTAATTTCAAACTTATTCATTCTCGTACATGTCCCAACACTCAAGTAGACGTTTTCTGGGGGGAAAAAAATTGATTATTTTACTATTAACTGCTAACGATGCAATGCTGCCAGGGGAGGAGCATAGGGTCGCAACAGTACTTCGCCATCGAACTCTGTTCTGGGCAATGTCCCTCGTTTGGGTCCGGGTCTATCCTGCCGTCTTTGCTTCTTAGTACACAGATCTCTATGTTTGCTTTGGTCTTCCAGACTTTCTCTTTCCCTGTGAGTTCCAGACTACAGCCTGTCTTGCAATGTCGTCTGCTGTTCTTCGCATCCAGTCCCGTTCGTCTCTTTAGAATTCTTCTACTGGTGCTCACTGAGCTGTTTCTCATGGGCTGTAGTTTGAAATTTTGTTTGGCCGCCAGACACCGTTTGTTTGTCGCAAGCATCTGTTGGTGAATGCTTGGAATTTGTCGGTATTGTTAGCTGTTACTATGCGCCAGATAAAAGAACTTCGTTGGTGCAACATTTAACTGTCCAACATTGGAGTAGAACCAATATGCACACAATGTCCCTTAATTTTTTAAACGAAATATTTTTTTATCTTTTTCATTCACTGTTGAATTTGTTTAAAGTCAATCTTATCTTCTAAGACTAAGACTGCTTTATTGATCATTAATGAGATTTCTTGTGATTACAAGGACTCTTTTCTCATATAAAGACAACACAACAGAAACAGACACAACATAGAGTTCGTTCAGCGACTACACAGAGGCATCTTGGTCCTTTTCATGTTTCCTGATCAACGAGTGGCGTTGATATAGTCTGACCGAGTAAGGTACGAACGAGTTTTTGTACCGCTCTGTTCTTGTCTTGATTAACAGCAGTCGACCACTTCGCGACGACTTGACGTAGTTCTGATGGAGCGGGTGGCCGTTGTCTTCCAAGATTTTTCCAATTTTTTTTTAGACTTTTTTGTTCAAAGAGTTCCTTTAAATATGGTAATGTTGTGCGTGTGATTTTTTAAAAAAATTCCCGTTGCATGTTGTTTTTTTTTAGGCGGTGCAACATGTTCGTTTGATATATAACAAAACCCCAAAGAATGTTTGATTGTCTGAAAGATTTCTTTTATTGGTTTTTCTCGTCAATGTTGAGAGAATGTAACACGCTATATAAGAACTGATGTTGGATGGTACATGAACACAATGTATTTGTACAATTTGAATGTGGCATTAACAAACATCATCGAGGCAACATTGATGTATGGAAGTGAAGCACAGTTCTAGGTTTAACATAAGCAACATCGACCAATCAGCTCATAGTTAACAAACAAACAACTGATTGAAAAAAAAAAAAAAAAAAAAAAACAAGAAGTAAATTATGCACAATGATCTTTACCACAATCTTGTTTCTTTCCAAGGCCCCCGCTTTCTTTTTAGTTTTCACATAAAAGCTGTCTGTGTATGTAAGAGAGAGAGAGAGTTTTGTGTGTGTGTGTGTGTGTGTTGTGTGTCTCTGTGTGTCGAGTTGTTAAAACGATGTTGAATACATAATGTACGTTGTTTTTTTTTCCAGTTACTTCCGAACCCAGGTGTCCAAGGTTTTCGAATCTTGGTGAAGACTGGGGTCATTAATTTCATGATCTCTAGGGCTCTATTGGGTGCCTGACATTAGTTGGGGAAAAAGTAAAGGCGGTTGGTCGACGAGCTGGTCACAATGACACCCCTCGTTAACCGTGGGCCCATAAAAACAGGTGACCCTTATTATTATTATATCATCTGCTCATATAGATTGCAAGGTCTGAAAAGGGAATATTTATTTTTTTTATACTTGGAAGAGGTTGTCAGAATCAGACTGTAAAACTTCTGATTTAGAGTGTGGTTTATGTGCAGGGCGTATTAGCTTCCATAGTTTGCTAATTAGAATCCTAATAGAAACAGTAGTGCCCGGTATTGGTTAGGATAATATTACAACTAATCAATTTTTAAGTTGAAATCGTTCCCCAAACATACACTTTGGATCGCATGTTTAAACTCGAATCTTTGCCCCAAATCTTCTCGGCTTCCTAGATAAATTGAAGAGAAAGGAAATAAAAAGGGAACAGATTACTTTGGGGGGGGGGGGCAGGTCACCGCGAAAGAATGTCAGAGAACAGAGGAGCAAAAATGGTTCACCGGCAAAAAACCACAAGGCAGGCGCCCCAAAGGCAGAGCACGAGTACTGTAGCTTGATGACGTAGAGGCAGATCTACAACAGCTACAAGTCCGGGCCTGGAGACATAAAGTACAGGATAGATCAGAATGGAGAGATGTGCTAAAGCAGGCCAGGGCTCTCTATGGAGACACAGAGACATAAAGTACAGGATAGATCAGAATGGAGAGATGTGCTAAAGCAGGCCAGGGCTCTCCATGGAGACATAAAGTACAGGATAGATCAGAATGGAGAGATGTGCTTAAGCAGGCCAGGGCCCTCCATGGAGACGTAAAGCACTGGATAGATCAGAATGGAGAGATGTGCTAAAGCAGGCCAGGGCCCTCCATGGAGACATAAAGTACAGGATAAATCAGAATGGAGAGATGTGTTAAAGCAGGCCAGGGCCCTCCATGGAGACATAAAGTACAGGATAGATCAGAATGGAGAGATGTGCTAAAGCAGGCCAGGGCCCTCCATGGAGACACAGAGACATAAAGTACAGGATATATCAGAATGGAGAGATGTGCTAAAGCAGGCCAGGGCCCTCCATGGAGACATAAAGTACAGGATAGATCAGAATGGAGAGATGTGCTAAAGCAGGCCAGGGCCCTCCATGGAGACGTATAGCACTGGATAGATCAGAATGGAGAGATGTGCTAAAGCAGGCCCGGGCCCTCCATGGAGACATAAAGTACAGGATAGATCAGAATGGAGAGATGTGCTAAAGCAGGCCAGGGCCCTCCATGGAGACATAAAGTACAGGATAGATCAGAATGGAGAGATGTGCTAAAGCAGGCCAGGGCCCTCCATGGAGACATAAAGTAAAGGATAGATCAGAATGGAGAGATGTGCTAAAGCAGGCCAGGGCCCTCCATGGAGACATAAAGTACAGGATAGATCAGAATGGAGAGATGTGCTAAAGCAGGCCAGGGCCCTCCATGGAGACATAAAGTACAGGATAGATCAGAATGGAGAGATGTGCTAAAGCAGGCCAGGGCCCTCCATGGAGACATAAAGTACAGGATAGATCAAAATGGAGAGATGTGCTAAAGCAGGCCAGGGCCCTCCATGGAGACATAAAGTAAAGGATAGATCAGAATGGAGAGATGTGCTAAAGCAGGCCAGGGCCCTCCATGGAGACATAAAGTACAGGATAGATCAGAATGGAGAGATGTGCTAGAGCAGGCCAGGGCCCTCCATGGAGACATAAAGTAAAGGATAGATCAGAATGGAGAGATGTGCTAAAGCAGGCCAGGGCCCTCCATGGAGACATAAAGTACAGGATAGATCAGAATGGAGAGATGTGCTAAAGCAGGCCAGGGCCCTCCATGGAGACATAAAGTACAGGATAGATGAGAATGGAGAGATGTGCTAAATCAGGCCAGGGCCCTCCATGGAGGCATAAAGTACAGGATAGATCAGAATGGAGAGAGGTGCTAGAGCAGGCCAGGGCCCTCCATGGAGACATAAAGCCCAGGATAGATCAGAATGGAGAGATGTGCTAGAGCAGGCCAGGGCCCTCCATGGGCTGTAGCGCCACTGGGATGGATATATCACTGAAATAAATCCTATTTGACTACACGTTGATTCGTATGATTCGTTTGGTCCAGTCCGATGTCAGTGGTGAGGACAAAGAAACAAACATGTCTTGATCAGATGTATGTTTGTGTGTGTGTGTGTGTGTGTGCATTCGGGATTATGATTGCCAGCACCTTTCAACATCGATATCGTTAATGACAGCAAGAGACAGTGACAACGACATAGGTTGAGGAGGGCCAGGGGAGACAACTGGATTTATTCTCTGCTAAAAGCAGTTTCTGGCATGCACTTTTGTTTCATTCAACAGCAGTCCCCATGATTTTCATTGTATGTTCCTCAGTGAATATAGCGGCGATGATTGGGAGCATTTCCCTGCTTTAGTTTGAGAATCTTGTTTGTTTTCTAACCTACAGTTTATCAATGTAATATTTGCTCCACGCAGTTGTGCCCCTTGAAAGTTTCTAAACCCGCACCCCCTTTTTTCCCCCCTTTTTGTGATGTATGTAAGGGGATGTACGTACATGTATGTAAGGGGATGTACGTACATGTATGTAAGGGGATGTACGTACATGTATGTAAGGGGATGTACGTACATGTATGTAAGGGGATGTACGTACATGTATGTAAGGGGATGTACGTACATGTATGTAAGGGGATGTACGTACATGTATGTAAGGGGATGTACGTACATGTATGTAAGGGGATGTACGTACATGTATGTAAGGGGATGTACGTACATGTATGTAAGGGGATGTACGTACATGTATGTAAGGGGATGTACGTCCATGTATGTAAGGGGATGTACGTACATGTATGTAAGGGGATGTACGTACATGTATGTAAGGGGATGTACGTACATGTATGTAAGGGGATGTACGTACATGTATGTAAGGGGATGTACGTACATGTATGTAAGGGGATGTACGTACATGTATGTAAGGGGATGTACGTACATGTATGTAAGGGGATGTACGTACATGTATGTAAGGGGATGCACGTACATGTATGTAAGGGGATGCACGTACATGTATGTAAGGGGATGCACGTACATGTATGTAAGGGGATGCACGTACATGTATGTAAGGGGATGTACGTACATGTATGTAAGGTAATGTACGTACATGTATGTAAGGTAATGTACGTACATGTATGTAAGGTAATGTACGTACATGTATGTAAGGTTATGTACGTTCATGTATGTAAGGGGATGTACGTACATGTATGTAACCCTAACCCTATGGGTTACATCGTGTTTTTTTTTTCTTTACCCCGTCTGCCAACATAATGACTTTTGTAGCTAGAGTGACCGCCCTTCTTTATCACTATTTCGATTGAAATAAGTATGAACCCAAGTTTGTATTCATTCGGTCCGAGTCATTTTAAGGGGATGCACGTACATGTATGTAAGGGGATGCACGTACATGTATGTAAGGGGATGCACGTACATGTATGTAAGGGGATGCACGTACATGTTTGTAAGGGGATGTACGTACATGTATGTAACCCTAACCCTATGGGTTACATCGTGTTTTTTTTTTCTTTACCCCGTCTGCCAACATAATGACTTTTGTAGCTAGAGTGACCGCCCTTTTTATCACTATTTCGATTGAAATAAGTATGAACCCAAGTTTGTATTCATTCGGTCCGAGTCATGTGGTATCCATTGTCGTCGTGTTGATATTAAAACCGTGCTGGACAAGGAGAATAAGGCTCAGCCAACGGGAAAGACCAGACGATCCTATTCTAAAATGCTATGTCATCAGTCGAAACAAATCAAAGTGAAAGAATAGTGCCATGAGAAAATGATTTTTATTTGAACATTTCTGGACCGGCATTGTTTGCATCTTAGGCCAAACAAGAGAAAGATTATATTTTTAATTAGGTCCCACTTTAAAAAAAAAAAAAAAGACAAAACCTCCATTATGCAACTTAAAATATTATTAAATTAAAAAAAAATATTTTCAAAAATTGTTTGGTTCAAACCGAGTATCGAACACGTGATTTTGTGACGACGTCAGATGCTTGAACGAACGATGTCACCCATTCGGCCTGCGGGCAATGCAAACTTTGGCAATTATTTATACACAATGTGGACATCTAGATCTAGAACTAGATTTATGATTTAGAACTTTTAAGATCTAGTCTAGATCTAGATCTATTCCTGATCTAGAATCTGAATGTAAACTGTATTATATTTACGTAAAGCTAGATAACATTTCAATATACTGAAAGCAACTTTAAATTTAACAAACAACTTTTCTTGTACAGTACAGTTTACTAGGCCATGTTTTATTTCCAATGATAGGCCTTTTAAATCTAGACTTTGAATACGATGCACACACATTTTCCTGAACATTTATTTATTAAACTCTTGAATCAATAATGCCTGATATTTGGAAATACCCGAACGCGGTACGCCTCCGAGAACGCGATTGTCCTTTGAAAACGGATATTGACTTTAGATCTTAGTCTAGTTCTCAAACCAAATTTACATTATTTTTTTTACTTAGAAAAATTATAACGGTCAAACTCGAGTTTTCCCCATGAGGCCAACGAGCTAGTAATTCTTTTCTCAGCGATACACATCAACTGTTAAATTTATAGGCAAATCATTAAAGCCGTTTTTGAGATCAGCCTTCCAGGTTTCAAAATTTTCCATGAAGTTCTGACTTGAATAGAAGTATTGTAAAAAAAAAAAAAAGGTCAAATGAATCTAGACGATCGAACTTGTTATTAATCTCCTCGAGTTATTTCCCTTATTCCTTTATTTAAAACAAACATTGAGCTAATGGGGGAAAAAAAAGTCGAACCGATTCCCCGATTTATGAATATTAGCCTGCTCGCTTTTATACGATTAGACTATATAAACAATATGTTCTATTATTGTACACAGCGATTTGTTAATTTATTTTTTTCTAGTCCTGAACTTTCGATATTACTGGAATATCTTCCATGACACATGAACAAAACATGAGGCAACATTTGTTTGGTTAGATAGTTGGTAATAATTTATTGCAAGACCGACAGAAAAGAGCAGTTGAAACAAATGTTTACTGATAGAGATTAATCTTGATACTCGCATTGATATATTTACGGCGGCGAATACATAGTTAAGTGGAAAGTCTATTTCGGGGAAGTGCCTCATGTTTGAGAAATAGAGCTTTTTTTTAATGATTTCCCTTACTGGGTGCGTTGTGGCTGAATGGCTAAGCACTAAGCTTCCAAACCCAGGGGTCTCGAGTGAACCCTGGGATTTCTAGCTTCCGTCCAACCTAGGTACCTGAAAAACATTTGGGGGAACTAGTCGCGGGATTAGTTATATATGTTTTTTTTTTTTTTTTAAACAAGCACACTCTCTTTACAAATTAAACATATTAGCTAATTATCATGTTCCACAAAAAAATAAAGATCCGTTCACTTTTTCCTGGTAGATTCTACATTCAGAGTCCCATTACAGAAAAGCACAAGTGTTAAAAGGTTAAAAGGTTAATAGTGAGGGGCCCTAAAGTAGGAAAAGATGAATTTTCAACTCTTTTATTATGAAAGGGGGGGGGTCTATACTTTGTTCTGACGTTTTGGCGGGCCGGATAGAACAACGTCCGGCCCGCGGGCCCTATTTTGGCCATCACTGCCCTATAGTAATAGCTTTGGTATTTACAATAGAAACGCTACCTTCAACCATATATTATCCTGTTGATGCTCGCTTAGAAATCTGTATGCTCAAAACATTTCTGACAGGAGAGAATTGGATCATTCATATGTAAATGTATCACTCCTGAGATTGTCAAAAGTTAATCCCCAGGATGAGTAGCTTGTAGGAACTAAAGGAACATTATACTTAGCCTTATAGGACTAGATCTTTCTTTGTTTTAAATCGCAACTATTTTTGTTCTGGTTTATTTATTTTTTTTGGGGGGAGGGGTATTTCGATTCAGGGCCGGATGTATGTATGTGGAGGCCCCGGGCAGAGGCGTAGTGAGTAAAACGTGCTCCCGGCCGGTGCAAGGTACATTATTGGCGTCCGCCTCCCAAATTTTCCATGGACATCACATATATAAAGGCTGCGCGTGGCGCCACGGAGCATCATGCTCCCTTGCCCCACCCCCACTACGCCTCTGGGATCGGGGTAAGGTTTTTGTTGGGGTCCCTACACTCTTTCGAAAGCTTGAATAAAGAAACCACTCATGAATACAAATACTTGTATCTAAAACCATGCTATAGTTTAGAAGAAAGAGCTAGAGTGCTTGCACTTTTCATCACACTTTCCTTTAAAAATATATTTAATGTACATATTTTAGTTTTAAAAAAGTGAGTTTGTGGAGGGTAAGGCTCTTGGTAGACGCACAGCCGTAAATCAGGAGCTGTTCCGGTATATACATATTCCGAGCATGCTAGAAACTACAATCGGACACTTCTTAATCAAGTGACATTGTTGCGTTGAAAATGGGAAAAAAATACCTACTAAGTTTCTGACGCGTCGAAATTCTTATATATTATTGTGGGGAGGCCCATTTCTTGGGAAAATCCCGACTGCCTGCCTTCCCTTAAATCCGACCCTGGTTCGATTTGTCTGTGTGAATCTTGTTCAAATGTTGTTTTTTTTTGTTCATGTGACACCGGACGTGAACTTTGACCTGATCCATGTATGCGTAGACAACGGAAGCATATGGCGTCCCATGGGGGAGTGTCTTGTGTCAGTCTGCTGTGTACGGAAGGGTGAAATGGACATTCTCTATGTGTGTGTATGTGTGTGTGTAAACTCTCAAAAAAAAAATATATTGATACAGTCTGTTATCTGGGGTGTCCTTGATTGTTACTCTTTCCTTGACCTTGGCCCTCAAGCTTTGTCATCCCTAATCCTAAATATCGTTATAATTTAGCTCAGAGTTGATTTTTTTTTATTAAGCAAGACTAAATAAATGTATAGAACTAAACACAGTTTAATTATGCCCATCTGCTTGTATGAACACAACGGTCTTCTCGGTGTGTACGTGAACATTAGGCTCGAATTGAACGTCTGTTGACTTAAATACAACATTGCAACATCCTCTGACAGAATAGCGTCTGTATTGGTGTCTCAAACACCAGCGAAATTCACTGATTGTGTGTGTGTGTGTGTTAACCTTACTGCAAAATATGTCATTCTTCTTCTGTTTGCGGAGTTAAACAATACGTGTGAGTGTTATTACCTCTGTCCGTCACCGTAGACGATTTAAAAAAACATGCTAGTGAATTGTTGTCTGTGTGTGTGTGTGTGTGTGGGCGTGTTACAAGGAAAGCCTGTGAAGGAACATATCTGATCTAGACTTGTGTCAACTTGATCTCTGTGAAGTCACTTCACTATCCATCCAGTCTAGATAAGAATATATCCGAACTGAATTGTCCACCTTGTGATAATAATAACCGTATATCCAAAAGGAACTGAAATGGTCTTATTTACTGCTCATTCGATACTTTCCAAATGATAAAAATATTATTTCAATAACTTTGTCCTATCCAGTTCCACTATTGAATGGAATATCTTCATTGTTTTCAACAGAACCTTTAAGCAACGAAAAGCAGAGATTGTTGTTTTAAATAACCACCCAATCACAAATCAGATCGTGTCGTTTGAAGAATGGGCACCGCATCAACGATTCTTGGGGTTGAACTCATACGGTGCAAGTACACATCGTGGTTTGTGCTAAATGTCCCTGTGAGACAACAAAGTCTCGTGAAGTACTTGAGTAGGAGCTGTTCCGCGTGAACCACTCGAGTGTGCAGTGGTCCTGTGAGAGTCTTGGACACATTGCAAATGTGCAGCTGGTTCTACACATATGCAGTATGACACCGTCAACTGTACATGTCCTCTGCTGTTGGCTCAGCGCTGTGGCTGCTATGGGCACTTTGCTGGCTATACCTCTCCCCCTTGGAACTGTCCAGTTTACCCTGGCTGCTTTGCCCACTGTGGCTGTGTCCGCTGTAGCTCTCGCTGATGGAGTACTTGCTTCTGAAGATCTTCTTTCCGCCTTCCTCCACGATGCTTCCGGTGCCGTTGACGAAACCGTTCTTCCTGACGGGCTTGCCGTTGATTTCTCGCTCCGCGAAGCTGGAGATTTTTCCCTTCCCCAGCTGATTCAGGAAGTACAGTTCGCGATAGCTGGTCATGCTCGACCTCGAGCCCATCTGCGGGCGGGAGGAGAACCGGATGACGGACCTGGCGGAATTCCTGTTGATGCTCCTCCGGCCGGAGCAGCAGAAGATCTGCTTGTAAGTCCGGCAGAACTTGGTGCTGAAGGCCATGTAGATGACGAAGTTCACGGACGAGTTGACCGTCTCCAGGAAGTACGTCACGCTTCCCATGACGTCATAGATGTTGCTCTGCGAGCCTTGCCTTGAGTATTGCTTGTACATTTGGTTGACGATGCTGTGGATGGCGCCGGGGAGGATGCACACGAGGAAGACCAGCGAGACCATCAGGAGCATCAAGGTGATACGGTTCTGCTCGTAAGTGGCCGAGCTGCCGTTCGACATGGACCGGCGTATGGACCAGGTCTTGTGGATGGCGCAGGCGATGAGTATGTTGACCAGGATGAGCACCACGATGGGGATAAGGCGAAAGAGGACGTTCAGGATGTTGCCATAGACCAGGTAGAAGACGGTGTTGTGGCCGAGCTCGGTCAGCCCCATGCCGTAGATGGTCTGGTTGTTGATGGTCTTGCAGAAGCCGTAGTACTTGAGCGCCATGGGGATGAACACCACCGCCGTGACCAGGTAGATCAGGATGATGCAGGTGGTGGTCATGACCCTCCCGCACATGACCTTGGCTTTCATGGGGAAGTAGACGGCCACCAGCCTTTCAGCGCTCAACATGGTTGTCAAGCAGGTTGTGATTCGCGCTGTCACCACGCTCCCGTAGGAGCCCAACAAAGGGAAAGTCATCACTCTGAAAGTGAAAAACAAAGATTTATTCACAGAATCTGATTAGCTCATGAGTCATTTTTATCAAACAGCTTGACTGGATCAATACTGGGCGTGGTAGCAAGGGGCGGTAATAAATTCTAAGCATATCGCAGGCTAGTAGTGCTAATTGAGTGAGAGCCCTTGGGCCATCTCTCGGGCAAGAGATCATCTAGCATATCAGAGAAACCAAATAGACCTTAGAAATAGAACTTAATCTCCACTGTGTAATACAAGTCGTTTTTTTTAAAAGAAGAATTGTTTTTTTTTTTTTTGGTCACTTTTCGAATGTATGCTGATAGTTCATGTTCCATTCAATTTAATTCTAATTTAGGTTGCTTGAACTTAATGAGCTATACACACTCTGGATAGACTTTTAAACATTGGGATTTCTTTTCACAATCTAATCGCAAACTCAAACTTTCTCAATCTGTTTGAAGTCATCTTCTTATTCAGTTGAATCACAGCTCAAGAAATGTAAACATTTGAGACATATTTCTTACACCAGATCCCCTGCTTCGTTATACGTACAGAACTTGGTCAGTCAGAATCTGATTAATTAGCATGAGATTAGCCAGCGTGTTTTGTTTAAATTAAATATTGTTCAATTAATGGAAAAAACAACAACAAAGAAACAAAACTTAAATAGTTAACGTATTTTGCCTCATTCTTCTTTAGTGAATTGTGTGAATACAGAGTGTGAACATGTAAATAGTGACAAGAGTTTGGTATGACCGGAAGTAAGGTCGAATGAGGAATCGACAGTAGAAATATTCGCGTGAAGTAGCCCAGTTGAAATAGTTGAAGTTGTTAGGTTTATTGATGCAAGTTGTAATAAGTTGACTTTAAGAAGTTAAAGTAGTGGTATTGATGAAACAAGTTGATGTCAAGTAGTTGTATTGATGAAACAAGTTGATGTCAAGTCACGACTTTGTCATAAGAACGCATTACAAGTGGAAGCTAGAAGAAAGTTATTATTAGTCATCTTAGATCATGGGATTTATGACATGTAAATAAATATCATATTTTATCACATTTGCAAGTAGTTCCTAGTTCCTGTTATTGTAGCTAGTCCAGTTGTCAGTACTGTAATTCTGAATATCTTGCCTACGAGAACAAATTAATTAATGTAATGATAATCATTATTATATCAATGACAATACCTTTTACGTTTTATCTAGCTAGATCTGAGTTACTTTCACATTGTCCATACCTCCATGACATGACTAAACATAAGGACACTACTCCCACCAAGACATGACATTTACCCGAGGACACTACTCCCACCAAGACATGACATTTACCCGAGGACACTACTCCCACCAAGACATGACATTTACCTGAGGACACTACTCCCACCAAGACATGACATTTACCCGAGGGCACTACTCCCACCAAGACATGACATTTACCTGAGGACACTACTCCCACCAAGACATGACATTTACCCGAGGACATTACTCCCACCAAGACATGACATTTACCTGAGGACACTACTCCCACCAAGACATGACATTTACCCGAGGACACTACTCCCACCAAGACATGACATTTACCCGAGGACACTACTCCCACGAAGACATGACATTTACCTGAGGACACTACTCCCACCAAGACATGACATTTACGCGAGGACACTACTCCCACCAAGACATGGAATTTACCTGAGGACACTACTCCCACCAAGACATGACATTTACCCGAGGACACTACTCCCACCAAGACATGGCATTTACCCGAGGACACTACTCCCACCAAGACATGACATTTATCCGAGGACACTACTCCCACCAAGACATGACATTTACCCGAGGACACTACTCCCACCAAGACATGGCATTTACCCGAGACACTAATCCCAACAAGACGTGACATTTTCCCGAGGGCACTACTCCCACCAAGACATGACATTTTTACCCGAGGACACTACTCCCACCAAGACATGACATTTACCCGAGGACACTACTGCCACCAAGACATGACATTTACCCGAGGACACTTCTGCCACCAAGACATGACATTTACCTGAGGTACTCCCCGGCCGGCGGGTTGCGCTGCAGTAGAAACTTGAGGAATGAAAAGTAGAAGGCATGAAACAAGAACAGTAAGTCTGAGACGGCGAGAGCCGCCAGCACCATGTTGGTAGCGTTTCTCATCCTGTGGTGTACCAGCACACGAAGACTGAGGATGTTGCCCACTGAGCCAAACACCGAGAAACTTGGAATCAGGATCATCACAAAGATGATAGTCGTCTGGGGACAAAAATAGAGCCATTCATATGAACGATCGTTATGTTTTAGCGATTAAAAAAAACAAACAAACAACTTAAGTGTGTCGCTTTTTTTAGCACCACATATTAGGATTGTTTTAGGTGTTGACGTATTTGAATACTTTTTTTTTATCACAACATTTGTATATGTCTTGATGTGAATGCCTGCATTTACATGGATGAAGTAGCCATGAGCAACTATGCAAGACATAGATCTATTCCTCTGAAATATTAGGAAGGTCGTTAGTCACACGTTGGAACATAATCATGGTGGGAGTTCAAATCTCCTTGTAGGCATGTTGTAGTTTGTTTGTTTAATGTGAGATGTAATCTAAATTTCTTTTATATGCTCGGAAACCTCTCCCAGTTTCCCCCACCCCTCGCTGTGTCAACAAGTGGGAGTTTTTTTTTGTTTTTTTTTTTAATCATTTGGACGCACCGAGCACGCATTAGTATCATAGAGAAGAGCTCTTCAAAAGGAAGAAAAATCAATGAATAATAATACTGTGTTTGACCTTGGCAGCGCCAAGTCTGCAGTCTGTGTGCACTACGAAGGTCAAGGCCAACGCGACTTTTTTTTTTAAAGCTAAGAGAGAGTGTAGGTGTTTTCTTATATTTGTTACCGTTGTATCTTATCTTATAAATTGCAGACGTTACACTCTGGAAGGCCAATGTTGGTGCTGCTGTGAAAATAAAAGGATCCATTCAAGTGCTACGTTCAGACGTAGAGATGGCGCTCGGGGTCACAGTCGGACACATTAATCCCATCGACGGGGACACATTGCCTCGTCGTAGTCTTCCCAGCATGCATTACGTCTTCTGTTCACTTCCGTTTGGTTTTTTTTTCTTGCATATTTGAAACGAACCACTTTGTGACCACCGGTTCGGTGCCAGGTGTTCTTAACCGGAATGGTAGAAAAAAAAAAAGGGGGGGGGGTTTAACTATTTGGTAGAATTGTTGTCCTGCAGAAAGTGGTAAGTGGTTTAGTTTGTAGACTTAATGGCCCCCAGCAGCTCAGCTTCTGCATAGCTCTGGTTTCTTTCAGTTGGTCACGTGATCTTGCGAAGTACCTACTTCTGTGTTGTTGTTTTTTATTTTAAAAATGTCAAATGTAACCCGAATAAATACTTGAATCCGAATATTGACTTGAATACGAATATCAACATGAACTGACTGGAATTTAGCAAGAAAAACATTTAAAAAAATACTTTAAAAAAATCAAAGCTTATATTAAATATAATTGTATCAATTAGTTTGGATCAATTATGTCATTATGTGTGTTATTAGCCTGGACATAATAAATCTGTGCGATTAGAAATATTTTTACCAATTGTTTTTGTTTAGCTTTTAGCTTTCTGAATACGTTATGATCCTATCACTTGTCTGGACCAGTTGTGATAGGGGGAGGGAAGAAGGTGGTATCTTGGTGAATGTTTACGTGATCGTTGTTGAAATGCATTAAAAATGTGTCACTCAGGGTTCAAGAGTTCTCAAGGGAACTAATTTCACTTGTACCACCATATCTGTCAAGTACGATTTCTTTCCCTTGTTCAAGATAGCGAGCAAAATAATTAATAACCTAGAGTTAATTTACTAAGTGGTTAATTTTTAAAAAACGGATTATTGTGTTGTTAGGTAAAAAAAATAATAACTGCAAACATTTAGCTCTTGTGATTTGAAGGGAGAGAAACCCTCGAGGGATTACGGGCACGACATGCGCCTAAATTGTGCCGATGTGCCAAAAACCCAAAAATACAAATACATACCCGGTGGGAGAAATAACGTGTACAAACTTTTCATCAGACAGAGTGAGTTGATTTAGGCTTTGTGACAGTCTGTGGAACTGTACTACTTCCCAAGTGAACTCATGATGACCAAGACTAACAATAACTTTCAAATCATCACCAAGTAAAATGTAATGTCACTAGTTTCCTTCTCCACAACAAAATATACACTGTTGATCAATTGATTTGTTTCCTAAAAATATCTGCATAGATTGTTTAGAATACGGACTATTTTAAGACACGAAAAGCTTTCGTTTTCTAAAATATAACAGTTTGTAATATATAAAAAAAAAATTTGAAACATTACAAGGTTATCAGGTGACTGGCTTCATCGTTCACTTGTTGGCCAGTTACCTGAAAATATATCCTGACTGTAGTATCTCGGAATAAAGATGATATACCATGACTGTAGTATCTCTGAATAAAGATGATAAACCCTGACTGTAGTATCTCTGAATAAAGATGATATACCATGACTGTAGTATCTCTCTGAATAAAGATGATATACCCTGACTGTAGTATCTCTGAATAAAGATGATATACCCTGACTGTAGTATCTCTGAATAAAGATGATATACCCTGACTGTAGTATTTCTCTGAATTAAGATGATATACCCTGACTGTAGTAACTCGGAATAAAGATGATATACCATGACTGTAGTATCTCTCTGAATAAAGATGATATACCCTGACTGTAGTATCTCTGAATAAAGATGATATACCCTGACTGTAGTATTTCTCTGAATTAAGATGATATACCCTGACTGTAGTATCTCTAAATAAAGATGATATACCCTGACTGTAGTATCTCTGTATAAAGATGATATACCCTGACTAGTATCTCTCTGAATAAAGATGATATACCCTGACTGTAGTATCTCTGAATAAAGATGATATACTCTGACTGTAGTATCTCTCTGAATTAAGATGATATACCCTGACTGTAGTATCTCTGAATAAAGATGATATACCCTGACTGTAGTATCTCTGAAAGAAGAGGATATACCCTGACTATCTCTGAATAAAGATGATATACCCTGACAGTAGTATCTCCTTCATATTGATGTCTACTAAAAGACTTATAGTTGTTCCGCACAACTCAACTGTGACGTATTGAACGCCCGGGTCAGTGTTGTATATCCTGTCTATAAGAAGCAGAGGACGTGATCTCTGGACTGGCCATTACGTGGATTATTGGCTCCGGTGTGATCCAGTTTAAAGGGAGGAGAGAAAAAAAGAAATATTCCCTTTGACATTTGATTTGGTGTTCCATTATGGGATTTGATAGAAATAGACCGTAGGTCGGCCTGGTTCTCTGTGACATGTGACAGTGACGGCCGCACGGAACGTGTCCACCCCAGGCGTTATTTACATTTTGTAGTGGAGGTTTGCGCATGCGCTTGAATCTTGTAATAGTAGTCTCAAGTCTGTTATATCTTGTTTTGTTGCTGGGCTGCTTTGTGATAAAAAAAAAACGTCACAGTTATATTTATTCTAAACCAAACTGCGTCTTCCTTAACTGCCCTACCCAACGTATCGACTAAAGAGCTGGTGGTCACGAGGGGGTTTCTTTTATTGGACATGTTCATACTAAAAGTTGATCACATTAACCAGCACTTAGCTTCCATTTCGAGGGCACACCATCTGTTAGATCAGGGGTTCTCAACCTGTGGGTCGCGACCCTCTTGGGGGTCGATTGACGATTTGCCTGGGGTCGCCTAAGACCCCCAAAAATAAAGGATTGTTATTGTCTATTCTTCTATTGCTGTGTGTGTCTATGGGGGGGGGGTCGCGGCATAGTGGTATATTGTAAAAAGGGGTCGCCGAGCTTAAAAGGTTGAGAACCGCTGTATTAGATTGATATGGTTCGAAAGATGTCCAGTTTATCACCGCTTCCGTACATCTGGATACAGCCTAAAAGCTTGCTATGCCTGAAGTTGCCTCCATCTTGATGTAAACCTCTCCACTACGTGATTCAAATGCCATTGGAAAAGATTTAATCTGTGATTACTTGTAAAAATATACAAGCAACACTTTTGTGATAAACATACTCGGATCTCTTAAAACTGAACACAGTCTCCTGCCTTCTAATTAGTGGTAATAGGTCAAGGGTCAAGGGACGAAATAAACATTTCTAAATCCCTTTGTCATGATAGACATTTGTTTCCTAATTCCATGACACCAAGAACGTTGTGACGTCAAGAAGTTTGCCTTGAAGAAGTTTATCTTGCTAGTGGAAGTGTTCATTTTAGTGCTCTACATTGCTGATAGCTTTACATTTGTAAAGGTTTGGGTTGAGGTTGAATTATATTTGAAGTTGAGCGCGCGATACAGCAAGTGAAATTTTAGACAAAAATTTTTTTGAAAAACCTTGCTTACATTGAGTGAAATTGCATCAATCACTTTGAATCAATCATGCAATCATTTAATCAAGCATCTGGGAGAAGGTTTCCGAGCTGCATTTTCAAAATTTAGAAAACAAAAGTCTGCTCGAGTCAGAATTCTAGGCTCCATGGTGGGTGGCCGGCCTATGTGATTTGCCACTGAGCTATACAAGTACTTATAAAATTTTTTTTAGCCCATTTCTAGTTAGAAATTTTATCGCCTCTACATTAGCCAACTGTTTTTTTTTTTTATGTTAGTACATTTTACATTTAGGACAAACTTCATTGATTATGACTAGTTGATTAACGAATTGGTTATTTTTTTTTTTTATTGATTCAAGTGTTGTTATCGACAATGAATATTTGTGCAAAGTTTTAACTTGATCCGAGATTGGGAAGTGGGAGAAATAGCGTGTACAAATTTTGACCAGGTAGAGAGAGCGAGTTAATAAGAAAAAACAGCTAATTTGTTTGAGACAGTGTCTCTTACATGTCTTAACTATATGTGTTACGGTACTCACCTTGTCCATGACGTGTTTGCTGACGAGCTGTGAGTCCTCGAAGCTTGATCCCACCGCCCGCATGCTATGTTCTCCTCTGTCCTGGGCGGCCTCGCCGTCCGTATCGTTCATGCTCAAGGGGAAAGAGTATCCGGCCAGCGTGCCCGTGGCGTCGGCCAGGGCAGAGGCTGACGCCGTGGAGGACGTCGCCGCCAAGCTGACGTTGACGGCTTGGGCGCTGATGGGCACCAGGATCATCTCGGTGATGTTTAGTAGCATCTCCATGGGGCGTCTACACCGAAGTTTGTGAACCCGTTGAAGGGGAAGTACCTGGCTTCTCCCACGGAGAGACATTGAATGTACTCCATAGTCTGTCTACTTTTTGACTGATTGATTCCTCAGTCTGAAGAGGAAGTGTTATAACTGGTCCACATTTACATAACAAAATCTCAGAGCCGAGGGCAAGTTCAGATGTTACAGATTCACGTCCAGTAATTGGACCATTGCCCTGGGACTGACATCTTGTTACCACCCACTAGGCTGCTTGATCAGCCACGTAATCCGACATCATTGGGGGGCCTCGTTAGTCTGGGCTGTAGAGCCAAGGTCAGAGCCATTAAAAAATTATCTGTTTTGTCTTGTCAGCGGGACATCTGTACTAGGCAGGGCGTCTGAAATTGGACGCAAACGGAATTGAGTGAAAATAGAATTCTCTTTCAATAATTCAGTTTTAAACTTAAAATGGTCAGCTAGATTTAAATAAATATCCTTTTTTTTTAAACCCATATGGGACAATGTCTGCACTTTGAGACAAGTGATCTTAAGTAGCTCGGTAGAATTGCAGCAATTATTTCTGAGAAAAAAAATAATTCTTAATATTTTACTGTTGGCTTTAAATTGATCGATTCTTCAGTCTTGAGAGACTGTTGGATGTTAGTGTTGAAGTAACGACTTCGATCTAGAATACTTATTAGATTAAGCAGTAGTAAGGTTCCCATCAGTTTCTATGTGGCGTACGTTTACTAAGGTGTCGTGTGGCCAGTACTACGACCAAACGCCTTTACTCCCCCCCTTTTCACTAATGTTTGGTACTCTTAAGAGGGCGTTCTGAAAATACCCACTTTCAAACTCTTGACACCTTGTTTCGGAAGGCAGGCGTTTTACCTTGGGCATGGACCACCTCGCCCACAACTTATGAACTACCACCAGGCCTAAAAACGTTTAGTTGACATTTGAACTCTTGAAAGATCGATGTAGAATTTCACCCTGTTATAGTTATCAAAGGTAATTCTACTATATACTTACCATATTTAGTGTACGCTGGGGGGGGTGCTCCCGCAAAGAGCAATATACAATCTTCCAACTAAGAAAAAGACACACACCTTTAAATCACCACCTTCACAGAATAAATCCCGTTCACCCAGCCCTCTGTAGACACTGCTCCCACCTTTACGAAACTGTGAATCATATTCTCTCTGAATGCCCCTTCCTAATCCACCTTAGGCAGACCTTACTACCACTACAGCCTAACATTACCAACACTCTGTATAGCAGACCTTTCTACCACCACAGCCCAACATAACCAACACTCTGTATAGCAGACCCTTCTACCACAACAGCAACATAACCAACACTCTGTATAGCAGACCCTTCTACCACCACAGCCCAACATAACCAACACTCTGTATAGCAGACCTTACTACCACTACAGCCTAACATAACCAACACTCTGTATAGCAGACCTTACTACCACTACAGCCTAACATTACCAACACTCTGTATAGCAGACCTTTCTACCACTACAGCCTAACATTACCAACACTCTGTATAGCAGACCTTACTACCACTACAGCCTAACATAACCAACACTCTGTATAGCAGACCTTACTACCACTACAGCCTAACATAACCAACACTCTGTATAGCAGACCTTACTACCACCACAGCCCAACATAACCAACACTCTGTATAGCAGACCCTTCTACTACCACAGCCCAACATAACCAACACTCTGTATGGCAGACTCTTCTATCACCACAGCCCAACATAACCAACACTCTGTATAGCAGACCCTTCTACCACCACAGCCCAACATAACCAACACTCTGTATAGCAGACCCTTCTACCGCCACAGCCCAACATAACCAACACTCTGTATAGCAGACCCTTCTACCACCACAGCCCAACATAACCAACACTCTGTATAGCAGACCCTTCTACCACAACAGCACAACATAACCAACACTCTGTATAGCAGACCCTTCTACCACCACAGCCCAACATAACCAACACTCTGTATAGCAGACCCTTCTACCACCACAGCCCAACATAACCAACACTCTGTATAGCAGACCCTTCTACCACCACAGCCCAACATAACCAACACTCTGTATAGCAGACCCTTCTACCACCACAGCCCAACACTCTGTATAGCAGACCCTTCTACCACCACAGCCCAACATAACCAACACTCTGTATAGCAGACCCATCTTTCACCATAGCCCAACATAACCAACACTCTGCTGAACAACTATACAGTACACTATTTTTCCTAGGCATAGACTTCTGCATTGCAGTCCGCCCAGCGGCTCAATGGGAACTACAAGTTGAACAAGAATATTCAGCACGTTCTAATAGGTTTCTGAAATATGAATTTTAACAAAGTAGAGAGGCATTCGCAGTACTTGTTCAAACTCCACATTGTTTTATGAGAATTGGTTTGATAGATTGACGCTGCCCAGGCATTTTCTTTAATTTAATAAGTTATAAAGTACTGCATTATACATAAGAAATGAACGAACATTAATATGGGTTAACTCCCCTACAATATCTGTGGCATTTTACGTCTCGAGAGACGATCTTTTCCCTTTGCAACTTCTTGTGTGACTAAAGAGGCCAATCCTTGATACACAGCTGCGATCGCAGGTTGGGCATATATAATCACCAGGCGCCGTTGCATTTTCACCCTTCTTTCTGCTTCTGTTGTGTATGGCATCTGCAATCTTTGACCCTTCCTTTATGCTCTCTCTCCATGAGGATCTACCACCACAGCCCAACATAACCAACACTCTGTATAGCAGACCCTTCTACTACCATAGCCCAACATAACCAACACTCTGTATGGCAGACCCTTCTATCAACACAGCCCAACATAACCAAAAATCTGTATGGCAGACCCTTCTACCACCACAGCCCAACATAACCAACACTCTGTATAGCAGACCCTTCTACCACCACAGCCCAATATATTACAATATATTATTCAGTTATCTCCCCTGCAGTAAATGAAAGGAATACCTCCGCATTCCAAAACACTCTATAAACTAAATATCTCGTATATTCATTTTATCTTCCAAGTCACACAATAAACAGATTATTATTAGATATATTAGATCTAAGTAAAGCTTGAATAAAAGCTAATAGAGAAAAACTGAGAATTAATTTGAAAAGATTAATAAATCTACAAATACATAAACACATTAGGTATTTGACGAGGCTAACCACGAAAGAAATGTTTACAAAAACATCTTAGAGTTATCTTTGTTGTAAAAGTTCCCCAGTGCATGTAAATAAAGAAGCCTCGTGTTTCCACACATCAACATGGGAGATAATCGTCCTAACAGAGTAAGAACATCCGAAAGGGTTTCCTCGCCTGCGTTATAAATCCCCAAACAGATGTTGGGACATCGGAACATTGCACGTGAAAACAAATCTCATTATCTCCCCCTGAATAGAGTAAGTTTTAATTCCAAATAAAAACCAGGTTTCTGGCCCGAGACCATTGGCTTAGTGGACAACCTTGAAACATTATCCCTTGGAAAAAAAGATGTAGTCCTTAAAAGGCATGTGAAATACTACACATGAGGGAAAATTATAGAACGAATCACAAGCGAATGAAAGGATTATGTAATGAATCCAATGCTTTAAGTAAAAGCAACGTTTTTACTTGAATGATACAGCCCCCACACACGTACACACATACACACACTCACATCTCTGCACATCCAATCAGCCTATTGGGAGAGAAATTTTGATCGCAGTCATCACACTAGCCTATGTAATATCCCCCTACTCTCTCCGTCAGTTTTATTTATTGATTCCAAGACAGCTTGACCACTGTTTGAGTGTAAGCATATTATCTTGTAAAAGGTCACTCAATGAAGCTAATGTTTTGCTGTTGATGCGTTTATCGATTTGAAATCACGTCTCGGATTGCCCCCCTACAATCAGCAAGTTAATAATTGAAGAACATTGGTTTTAGTTCCAGTTGGCTAGAACAGACAGGCATTAGGATGCATCCTTAAGTGTAGTCCTCATTGTATGAGAGCATTATCAGTCAGATGTTTGACAGTGTCAGTGATTCATTAGTTTGTACTTGATAAGTTCACACCAGTGATTCATTAGTTTGTACTTGATAACTTCACACCAATCATGCTTCAAGTTTGTAGCAGGCGACAATGAGCTTAGAAATCTAATATGTAAAGCAAAAAGTAAGGCGTATGTATGTATGTATGTATGTCCCGCATAGAAATCAAAACCGTTAGGCCAATCTTGATAAAACGTGGCATAAATGTTCCTTAGATCATGGCGGAGACCGTAGAGTATGTTTGATATCCCTACCACTACCGGAGGGCCCTAAAATAGACCAAAGTTAACTAATTGTATCTCTATTTAAAAAAAAAAAAAACTAAACTTTTTAACAAATCGGGTAAACCCGTTTTCACAGTATTTTATATTTGATATGAATATGTCGGCTGAACGGGTAAACCCATTTTCACACTCTACTTTTATTTTCGTGGCCAAATAAAAAAAACGTGAAAGGAACATTCTCCATGTTTAATATAGATCTAAATTTAAACCAGTACATCAGTAATACCAAAACTAAGGCCCGCAGGCCGTGGGTTATATCGGCTATTATAATATAGATATTTATGGATAGGACTGGAACTGGTTGGACACGGGGCTGTATGTGGAGTGCTGGTCAGAATGTGGTGTAGTGCTTTGTAAGAAATCGGAAGTACATGTGGATGGAATGAACTAGGCGTCGTTGGTGGGTTCACCAAGTCAATAATAATGTACAGTACAACTGAAAGGAAAGTCATTTACAAAGGAAGTTGGTTGAAATTATGTTTAATGACCTGAGACTTAATGTATAATGGTTTGAGATAGTTGACTTAATGTATAATGGCTTGAGATAGTTGACTTAATGTATAATGGTTTGAGATAGTTGACTTAATGTATAATTGTTTGAGATAGTTGACTTAATGTATAATGGCTTGAGATAATTGTCTTAATGTAAAATGGTTTGAGATAGTTGACTTAATGTATAATGGCTTGAGATAGTTGACTTAATGTATAATGGTTTGAGATAGTTGACTTAATGTATAATGGCTTGAAATAGTTAACTTAATGTATAATGGTTTGAGATAGTTGACTTAATGTATAATGGCTTGAGATAATTGTCTTAATGGTAAATGGCTTGAGATAGTTGACAATGTAAAATGGCTTGAGATAGTTAACTTAATGTAAAATGGCTTGAGATAATTGACTTAATGTAAAATTGCCTTTGACAGTTGACCCAATGTATAATGGCTTGAGATAGATGACTTATTTTTCAATGACCTGAGATAGTTGACTTAATGTAAAATGGCTTGTGATTGTTGACTTAATGTAAAATGGCTTGAGATAGTTGACTTAATGTTAAACGACCTGAGAAAGTTGACTTAATGTTAAACGACCTGAGAAAGTTGACTTAACAGTTCCCTAGCAAGTTAGACCAATAATTTTGTCTCACCTAGAATTCACGGCTAATGATAACCAAGACAGATAACTTCATAGATCATTTATAGATGAATACAAAAAAAATATTCTGATAAAAAAAAACAACATGACAATCCTGTACATTTGGACGGGTCCACTTGTTGGATCTAATATTCCATATCATGTCTTGACACACTCATCATTTACATAAGTAAACAGTTCATACCCCCCCTCCCCCTCGTCTCTCATTAGAAATGTCCTTTTAGAAACGCCCACGCTGACACCGCTCACTCTCTTTGTCTTGTTCTTTTTTCTAGGCAGGTATTATCTTCTCTCTCTCTCTATCTATCTCTCTATCTCACACACACACACACACACACACATCTTCATCTCTCTTGTCCGTCTCACTCTTGCATTGCATGTCTCTCAATTGCTCATCTCTCTTTCCATGTCCCCTCTCGCTCTCTCTCTCTCTCTCGCTCTCTCTCGCTCTTTCTGGCTCTGTCCAAACAAGAAACCATCAATATGACGTACCCGCCTCGCTATCTGGTTGTTTCGCCTGACATGACATCGCCCCCCTCCCCCCAGTTTTCTTCTAAAGAAAGTGACAGTCCTTCCATGCCAACTCAGGGTCTTTATCTACATTCCAATCTCGCTGCCTGCCGCTTTAATTAACGGAGTCATTGAACTTCATTCATTTTACGTTGTTTTTTTTTTTTTAGACTCCATGTTTTCTGCCCCCCCCCCCCAAGTTTTCCTATTTTTATGTGTAATATTCCTAAACATTGTATCATTTCTAAAGGGAAACAATGCAATCAGCGCCTTAGATTGTAGTCATGGTGTTGTTGACGGTCGTTGACTTGTAGCACCAAACTGCTGGTAGACATCTAAACCCCTGTAGGCGTAGTATATCTTAACTTATAAAACTTGAAATAACTCGAGTAACTTTTCTATATACAAGATTAACTCGACTTTTATTACAATATAGACAAATTTAACTTGAGATGAAATGAAATAAATGTGGTAGTAGACTTTAGTAATAATATAATATGGTATTTTGAACAAATATAACTCATAGAATATAAAATGGTATTTTGAACAAATGTAACTCATAACAAAAACACGTCTTTTCACTCTGGCATTTTGGAGTCGTCTGGTGTACTCAAGACAGCTTACGACAATGCCGCTTATCTTGCATCATTCACCTTGCCTAGTCGCCAACCAATCATCAACACCTTCTCACCGCCACCATAGAAACACACACTCCGTGACACATATCCCATAATTAAATGAGTGTGTGAGTTTGTTTCTCTTCTAACTCTTGCATCCTGTGTAGAGCCATTCGGAATAAATTTCATTGACAGTGACTGGAAATACAATATGCTGAATGTATGCCACTACAGGTAGCTATAGCGTTTCTTTAAATTAAGTTAGTAGCCATGTAATTATGCACGCACTTATAACATTTAATAAAAAAAAAATAGACAAGGGGGAGGTAATTAAGTAAATTTTTAAAATAGTGTACTCTGAAATTGTTTGAAATCGGAACAAAAAAATCGAAGATATTACTTTTCAAATCGTTTGATCATTGAGAATATATTTGATTGACATTTACTTCATATTACATTAATTATACCACTCCAATAATTTATATTGTTTCTTTAAATTAAGTTACTATACATACAATTATTCTAGTACAGGAAATTCCGAATATGGGCTGCAAGGGGGGATAATTGATGGAAAATACATTTAAAAAAAAAAAAATTCGTTCATGACTGGTTGATGTAGAACAGCGGTTCTCAACCTTTTTTGCTCGGCGAACCCTTATTTTAATCCCCCACCCACACAGCAATAGAAGAATAGACAATAACAATCCATATTTTCGATGTCTTAGGCGACCTCTGGCAAATCGTCAATCGACCCCCAAGGGGGTCGTGACCCACAGGTTGAAAACCCCTGATGTAGAATGATGCCTATGACCTACGATCAAGTTAGTTTTAGTCTCGTGTGTCTCTTTTTTTTACAATTCCAATCCTAGTTTTTTCCCCCTTTCTTTCTATCGATCTTTTTTTTTCCCTAATTATTTCACTATTGGCTCTGGGCGATGTTGTAAAATAATGACACATTGACAATGTTACGTGACACACTGGGTGGAGGGTGTGCACGTGGGGTTAAGGAAGAGTTCAGGAAGTCGGATGTCTCTTGGACGAGTCGCTGTTCACCCAGCTAGTGACGTAGTACACGTGTGACGTGCACACATTATTGTGACGCTTTGAACAGACCGGAAATAAATGTCTTCATCCCCCCTCATCCCACCTCACTTAAATCCAATGTTAGCGAACGGCTTTGAAAACATGGAACGCTATAGTGAAACGAAAACAAGCAAAATATAAACATTCCTTTTTTTATATATACAAAGCTTGTCTGGTGGGAAGAACTCCTCACTATATCTCTCGAAAATGTAGAAATTATTTCCCTTTTCTGTATCAAACAAAATAATTAATTACCAATAATAAGTTAACTAATTTTTTTTTTAAAATTGATTCATGTTTTCTTAGGTTCAATATATATACACATGAAGTTTTAAACTAATCCGAGAATGGTTTTGGGAGAAATAAAGTGTACAATTATTTAATGGTACCAAGCCAAATGCAATAGTATCTGTCAATGTTGAAGGATTAATTTCTTTTGTTGGTGTTTAAAAAAATAGTTAATAGCCAGCAGTTAATTGACTGATTAGTTAATATTTTAATTGATTCATGTTTTGTTAGGTACAATAAATAATTGTTTAAACTTTCAACTTGGTCCAAAATAAAGAGAAATAAAGTGTTTCAATTTTTCTACCTGACAGAAACAGTGAGTCGATAAAAGCTTTTCAAAATGATACACAGTAACGGTATTAGGATTGAATGATAATAGACTTATACACATTTGACAAGTTATTCGGACAACGAAATATATCCTGTATTAGCACTAATTAGCAGTAGAAAGAGAGAGAGATGAGAGTGACCAGAGAATGTTGATCAGTTCAGTGTGACATCTTGTTAGTCGATTGAAAAGAAAATATAGTTCAGTGCTTTTAAAAGAATCAATCTAGCTGCAAGATTCTGAGATCTCGTGAGACGTCGAGTTCTCTGCGGGATTTTTAATGTGCAGACATTTGAATTGTTAGTTTGTAAACATTCTTAAAAACCGAGAAGAGTTTCATAGGATTTATGGACCAATTTATCAATTTTAAATTGTAAAAACACGATCGAGTTTCAGAATTACTTTTAGTGTCATTTTGACAGTGGTCATTATCATTTGACAGTTCTTATTATAAAAATAAATTACAAAATTTTATTTTTTTTTGACTTCTAATTGAAGTATCATGCTCAGGTATCGATTAGTTCTGACTAAAGTTATCAATCTACACCATCATTACAACGCAACTCTTGATCAGAAATCACTCAAATGGTACTTTGTAAGTACTTGTAAGTCTAAATACTAGCAATCCCTAGACCTTGTCGTCCTCTGTCGTCTTATTAATTCGAACTAATGCCATTACAAAAGTGTCTTATCTAGACCGGAGTCCACTCGAGCTGTCACATGTAGAGTGCTGGCGTGTTTCTGGAGAAATCACTTTCGCTTTCAAAATTCTACAAAACAACTTCCGCTTTAAGCCCAGCCAATCGTTGGAATGGGATTTGCAACAGTTTCCTGTTTTCACTGGATTTCACAATAAATGCGCACTTTTGGTTCAACTTTGTCATTGATTGGGATGGTCTCTTGTTTCCCCCTCTGGACACTGACCATCGTCTGTTCAGCTTCTGCGCAGACATTTTCTCCCCAACCTCAGGACCGTTAAGATTCCCGGTTGCCAGAAGTGATATTGACTGAACACGATCTAGCATATTCTATAATGTATCCCAGCTTACATTATCACTTGTCAACACGTAGACCTAATCCTTTTTATTTTTTTCATTCACAGTGTCAACGTTATAATAACTAAAATATTTTAGAAGTCCAAGTTTTTTTGTTTAATAGACCAGTATCATATTAAAAACATACATCTATATAGCGCCCAAATAAACATTCACTACCCCCCCCCCAACAAAAGGCATGAAATGACTTTGAAGCCTCGCTTTCTCCATCTAGGTTTATAGAGCTTAAAACTCGTCTTATTAGTACATAGCAGACTATTTACTCCTTGTCTTAATTAAAGCACTAAAACTTTTCGCATAGAAAAAATATAGTGTAACGCTTAATCAATGGAAGAAATTGGTTTCGTAAAAAAAAAAAAATGTACACAATTCTACTTGTGGATTCTTTTCTTTTGTTTGAAACAAATGACGCCATCTTGACTAATTTGTTCTGACCATTACCACGAAAGTAGCGCGTTATCTGAATATAAAGTAGTGATTCCACTCGTTCCGTCGTATGTTTCATAAAGAAATGATTTAACTCTTTCTGTCGTATGTTTCATAAAGAAGTGATTCAACTCGTTCTGTCGTATGTTTCATAAAGAAGTGATTCCACTCGTTATGTCGTATGTTTCATAAAGAAGTGATTCCACTCGTTCCGTCATATGTTTCATAAAGAAGTGATTCCACTCGTTCTGTCGTATGTTTCATAAAGAAGTGATTCCACTCGTTCTGTCGTATGTTTCATAAAGAAGTGATTCCACTCGTTCTGTCGTATGTTTCATAAAGAAGTGATTCCACTCGTTCTGTCGTATGTTTCATAAAGAAGTGATTGCAGTCGTTCTGTCGTATGTTTCATAAAGAAGTGATTCCACTCGTTCTGTCGTATGTTTCATAAGGAAGTGATTTAACTCTTTCTGTCGTATGTTTCATAAAGAAGTGATTCCACTCGTTCTGTCGTATGTTTCATAAAGAAGTGATTCAACTCGTTCTTTCGTATGTTTCATAAAGAAGTGATTCAACTCGTTCTGTCGTATGTTTCATAAAGAAGTGATTCAACTCGTTCTGTCGTATGTTTCATAAAGAAGTGATTCAACTCGTTCTGTCGTATGTTTCATAAAGAAGTGATTCAACTCGTTCTGTCGTATGTTTCATAAAGAAGTGATTCAACTCGTTCTGTCGTATGTTTCATAAAGAAGTGATTCAACTCGTTCTGTCGTATGTTTCATAAAGAAGTGATTCAACTCGTTCTGTCGTATGTTTCATAAAGAAGTGATTCAACTCGTTCTGTCGTATGTTTCATAAAGAAGTGATTCAACTCGTTCCGTCGCTAAACAAAGACGTGCGTTATCTTGTCACCCAGACTTAAAAGTGCTCAACTTTTTTCTTCTTTCCTTATTTACATCTGGACGATTAAGGCGGAGTAATACATTGAACGTATGGTCACCCCTTACCAGCCAATCAAATCGACGGACTAGATTTGCGTTGACCGACCGGAATGATCTACGTCAAGTTGTTTATCGTCTCGTATAGTCGACTTATTCGACTCAGTAGACATTGTGTGTGCGCTGCTGGTGGTAGGAGCTCACTTCGACGCCTTCATAAGACGTAATGACTTCTGAGCGTAAGAGTGGCATTTTGGCTTAATTCTCATCTCCCTTTAATAAAAACTATTATAGATTTCATTAAAAAAAAAATCTTTGGCGATGAAAAATAAAAATAAATAATAAAAAAAGAGTAAATTCTAGAGAGTCTTGGAACTGAAGGACGAGGATACACTCCTGTCCTTATCATGGCATCCACGCGAAAACATCTGTTAGGGGAGACAGGCTGGCTAGGATGGGCATATTTCTTCCTGTGGACTCCCAACTGCATGTTCTAACGAGCAAGCATTGCACATGGGGAGAATGAAACTCTCTGCTGAACCGCCCCATCCTCTACGCTGTGGTGACTTCTCTTTCACGGTTAGTGGTGGTAGATCGTAGGATTACGTAAGAACATTTCGTGACTCGGCCTCCGGCCTCGTTTTGATGGGTGACCCAAGCGGGATCAGGGAGTCACGTCTCACAACAAAGAATGTGATTCAATGATCATGTAGTTGATGGAAGCCTCCGGGCCGAGTGATTGGTGAAGAGCCGTCTCTCATTTCTGGCCTCTGGGTAAAATGCTATCCTTTGGTTAAGGTTCGTAGAGGGCTCCAGCTCGACCCTTCGTGATCGAAGATGAGCACTTTTCTCATATCCTATGGGCTCGAAGATGACTGTAAAGTTCAATCCTCGCTTTACTTGGCATGGGTGGGTTTGGTCATTTGCAGATAGGCCTGCCTCTTCTCACACCTTTTGTTGATTCGGGCACTCTTTCAACCTGGCCACTCTTCTTGCTTCAAATCTTGAGACTCCGAGACTCACAACTTCACGCCATGACAAGGAGCGATTGAGAGCTAGTGCTTCCTAGCCGTGAATGTCAATACCGCACTCCTTGAAGGAGCTCCTGGGAGTGTCTTTATAGCGCTTGTATTGCCCCCCCCCCCACTTCTGGGAGCGCTTTCCTGCATACAACTCCCTGTGCAGAGGTCGTTTGGGAAGACGATTGTCTGGCATGCGGACGACATGTCCCGCCCATCGAAGTTGGGAACTTTTTACTGTCGCATTGTCATGTTGGACAACTTTAAGATTTCTGTATCTGGTATGTGGTCGGACCAGCTCACCTTATGGATACTTACTGAGAAGCTGAATGATGACTATCAGTTTTGTTTCGTATTCAGACTACTGTGATATTTGCTTAGTAGCCTACACAGCGAAAGTTTGGACTTTTTGTTTCTTTTTGTTAAGAGAAGTGTCAGAAGCAGAGGACGTTGTTTTTAAGAGAAGTGTCAGAAGCAGAGGACGTTGTTTTTAAGAGAAGTGTCAGAAGCAGAGGACGTTGTTTTTAAGAGAAGTGTCAGAAGCAGAGGACGTTGTTTAAACGTTTTATTGTTGTTGTTTTATAGAGTCCATCAAAAATCTTAATTAGAAGTAACTATGGAAACACGTCCGAATGACTTCAATGTGATGAGCATTCCCATTGATTGCGGTCTTTCAGTTAACGACTTCCGCCGTCGTGACTGTTTGTCGCTTCCTACTGTTGATGTCTTGTGTTCATTCATACACCCGCCGCAACAACGTATACACGCACATTCTAACACACACACACACACTGCAGACACGTGTACTTAAAGCTCACACGGTCTACACACACTAATAGATACACCCTGTGCATCCTCAGAAATACCCTACATGCACTGATACACTCTCTTCATACCTTCGAAAGTTCTTACACATGCACACAACCATCACTCACACAGAAACGCTTAACACACACACACGCATTCAGTTTCACACATTTCTTACAAAAGATTTATGAACCTGACCCCAGACTAACCTTTGCGTGCTTCCTCTCGATCACGTGCCTCTACGTCACACACGCCGGAGCCAATCACACCACAAATGTCAACATTTGAATTCCGTAATCTGCTGTCATGGCAACTGGGCCGGCGACAAATTCGCCAGGTTGTACGTCATCGGCGACGTCCGGCCGACGTCCGGTTGTGAATTAGGTTACCTTGAGACCATCGGCCCGGATCAATTACCGTGATAGGAGAAGATGCAAGGAAGAAAAAAAAAGAAAGAAATGGGAGAGGGGGGGGTGAGAAGGTTGCATGACGGGAAATGTTTTAACACGACTGGTTCTGGAGACGGCGGCCCGTCACAAAGGGAATAGTTTATCTTGTGGTTTTTAGTTGCGACCCATTAAGACCACTTAGGGCGTAAGTCGAAGGATATTGTTGTAAGCGGTCATTTAGCAGACGTTGTGTCTAGAACACATGCGGAGTATGTGAGGAATGTTTGGAGCGATGAATGCACTGGAGGCCGTTGAAGAGGAGACCAAACTAAGACAAATTAAAATGTACCTTGGTTAGTTTATCAGTCGTTGCCGCCATTTTGCTTCCCCAAGGGAGATGATCGCTTGTTTGTTGCTTGGTATGAGGTCTGAGCCTCCACCCTTTTCTAGGTTTTTCTAGGGTTCGAATATCGATAAAGATTGGGATTTTTAAAATTTGGGATTTTTTTTTTCGGTATGCCTCTGAGTTCACCCAACACTAATGGGTACCTGTTATTAGTTGGGGAAAATGTAAAGCGGTTGGTCGTTGTGCTGGCCACATGACACCCTCGTTAACCGTAGGCGATAGAAACAGATGACCTTCACATCATCTGCCCTAGAGATCGCCAGGTAATTTTTTCTCTTGTGCTCCCAAGCCAGTGTGGCGTTGTGTACGCTCATCATTAGTTGATTGACATTTTTCTTCATTTCTTAATCTAGTCATTTGTGTGTGTTTGAATACCATGAAGTGAAAGCGTAAAGCCGAGCCACTCATTCTGATGACGTCAATCTTTGTGTAATCTCGTTCGCTTTTGGCCTGTCCTTCCCGATATCTTACGAGAACATGCAATCTCGTGTTATCTGGGCGTGGTGTATGTGTTCAGCGCTTTAGAATTCTAATGTGTGGTTAGTGGACAGCAGCTCACTTGGGACATTTTAAAAAAAATTAATTAATGTTCTTAATTTTTTTTCATCAAAATAATTTAATAATGCTTTTTAATTGTTTTAATCTCCATAGTAAATAATAATTAATAAATAAAGTTCTACTGAACGATTAGTATGAACTCTATTTCCTTACTTCCAAGAAATGTTTTTCACCTAAGCTTGTAGTTCAACCCTGTCTCGGTATTTAGATTGAAGGAGATAACTCAAAGGGATGAAACAAGAGAAGCTTGCGTTGGTCAGGGTTATTGTTCTTCCTCAACCCTGTCTCGGTATTTAGATTGAAGGAGATAACTCAAAGGGATGAAACAAGAGAAGCTTGCGTTGGTCAGGGTTATTGTTCTTCCTCAACCCTTTTATTTGGTTTCAAATCCAGAAAGTACAGAACTCGAGTTTAAAGAACTATGTATTAGTAGAGTGAAACCATCGAATGTGATGTCCAGTTGTCCACTGTGCGTCTTTCATTAGCAAAGGACGTTACATCTCTTAATAGCTTTGTTGTAAGATTTGAACGCGAGCTCAGTTGACCCTACCCACAGTGGTACGTCGTGGCGCCGTGACATTGAGCCAAAGTCAGCCAAGAGCAGATCAGAAAAGACCAAAACACTTGACATCCGTATCTGTGGCCCACGGTTAGCCAAGGTGTCATGTGGCCAGCTCAACGACCATTTCCAGAACTCAGTACAGTTTTTCCAGAACTAACTCGGAGCAAATTTTCCAGACCTAATATATTTTCCAGAGCTAACTCAGTACAGTTTGTTCCAGAACTAACTCGGTGCAAATATTCCAGAACTAATATATTTTCCAGAACTAACTCTGTACAGTTTTTTTTTTCAAAACTAACTCGGGGCAAATATTCCAGAACTAATTCGGTACAATGAACCCAAGCGAGTGCGTCTCAGCCTAACCCCATACATTGTAGGTCTAATAAAGAAAACAAATTCGGCCATCTAAACACCATTACAATGCATTACAAAATGTGGTACTGAAAGTGTTTTGGGAGCGCAGTTATGAAGAACACTACGGTTTGACCGCATCACGTAACGGTTCAGTGAAAGAAGAGTCCGCCTCATCAATTGAGATAACAAAACAAAGCTGGGGTTGTTTTTGTTTTTTTCTCATCACACTTTGACAACAATAACGTATCTTCAATACAAGTTTGTGTTGTTTTTTTTAAAGGATCAAGGATAAAACAAAAACAAAAAAAGAAGTGCCGGAGGGAAAGACAAATTGATCTTATTTTTTTTTTTTCGTTCTCTCGTTCCACGACTTTGTAGAAAAACATTTTCAAGTTGATCAAATTTCTTTTTTTTTTAGCTGGAGGGTTTGTTGTTGTTTTTAGACCTAGATTTTTACCTGCCAGTTTCTATATAGTGAAAGGAGAAAATTGTGTGATTTCCGGTTTCTGTTTGATTAGACAAACGGGAAAACCCACTCAGCAAATCTTCTAGTAAAAGTAAATACAGTCTTTATGGAGCTAGAATAACAAACTAAAGATTGTGTAGACACGTGGCGGGGGCGATAGAGTTTAGAGTTTACTTCAAAATCAAATGTCATAAAATAATAAACAATGAATGCTTTGAAAACAAATCTAGGTGAAAGTCATCAAGTATAGCCGGTGAGTAAAAACTTAATTGGCCATTGTAATCACCCATTGTTACCAGGTTGGACATTCAAATAAAAATCTGTTGACGAATGCAGAAGGAAATCTTGACTTTTTTCGACTTCATTTCTTTCTAGTCTATTTCCTGCACATATTTGTAAATATCTTTGTGCCAGAAATGATTTTGTTGTTAAGTTCTGAACATTTTACTTGTTCACATGAACAAGTTTTTTCTCTGTGCCTCTGATAGGACTCGCCAGTTCTGCCCATGACACAGACATGGTACTGAGGCAGTTGACAACACAACGCTCTGAAACACCAGTTGCTTTAATTACACAGATTAACTTTGTATATGCACATTTCCTTGATTATGTTGTGGTTCAACTTTGAGTATACACATTTCCTTGATAATTTTGTGGTTCAACTTTGAGTATACACATTTCCTTGATTACGCTGTGGGTTTTGTCTCAGAGCAATGGAAACTATTTTTTACCATGGTTGGAGTAAATCTAAGTGCACCACTTCCCTTCCTGCCACCACAACAAGTGCAATGACAAGCAGACGATATTCATTTAAAAAGCAAGTATTTAGACAAGTGTGTTCAGTTTTCACCAGGATCCAATGTATTCCCGCCATGTGTTTCTTACATTGAAGCGATAGACAGTAGAATTACAAACACATTTCTACTTTTGACACCTCTCATGAGAAATCATCTGGGATTGATGTTTAGGTCACATGTATTTATGACCAGTTAACAACCTAGGTGTCGTCTGGCCCATACGTTTCTGTGGCCAGTTAATAACCTGGGTGTCGTGTGATCCATACATTTCTGTGGCCAGCTAATAACCTGGGTGTCGTGTGATAATCCGTATTTGTTTCCATTGTGGTCATCCGTTTCTGTGGTCATTAAATGTTGCGTGGGAAAGAGGGTTGGGGGGGGGGTTAACCAGTTAAATTAATGTACTGTTTATTTAAGAATTTTTCCCTTTTTTTCAGCGTACGTGGATCTATTCAGTACAAGTCTTATTGTTAGTAGAGCAGCATAAACATTTTTTTAATATTATCTAGACTCTATCCCTAAGGGCCCTGACTGTTATATCACTAATTATCCCGGTGGACGAAAAAGTACGACAATTTAACCAGTTACTACTTTCCGTGTGCCTAGAACAACTAAGCACCTATCACGATTGAAACCACAGCGGTTCCAGTTACCAAAAGCGACTCTTGATTCGCGTTTTAGGTCCACTATGTAGTTTGAAGCCGACACACAGAGTCTATCCAAAAGGACACGATTAAAAATCTTTCCGTTTTTTTAAGTACCATTTGAACGTGTGTTTGTGTGGTGCATACATTTCTCTTTGGCGCAAAACTTTTGAAGACATTGTATAATTTTTTTTTTTTTTTTTTTTTTTGGGTGATATGAAGCCGAAATAAATAATTAAAAAAAGAAATGTATGCCTAACTAGTAACAATATTATTTTGTGTGCTGATGATGGTGGAGATTAAAACCAACAAAAAAAAAAAAAAAAAAAAAAGAATTCTCGGATGAGACACCGGAGTGAGAACAAAGAAAGGAATCGAGAATTCTCGGATGAGACACCGGAGTGAGAACAAAGAAAGGAATCACACATCGAAAGCTACTCGGAGCTTATGAAATACTTAAAGAATGAATTAATAAGCCGAAGAAAAGTCAGGGATTGTATGTCAAAGAGAAACATGATATCCAATTGACAGACCAGAAGTGAGTGTGTTGAGGGGGGGGAGAGTTTCAGTTAAACCTATCACTTACTAGAATACAATGGCCACAAAAGGGCATTGCTAAAATGTGAAAAGTTTATTTAAAAAAAAAAAAAAAAAAAAAAAGGCCCAGGCCACAAAATATCGTACAGACTATCAAATGTTTCGATATACCTGAAAAGCATAAGAATAATCAGTTAGGGCTATAGGTTAAGGTGTTAAGGTGGAGAGTTTAGGCCTGGGGGGGATGGTGAAGTTGTACTCCAATTTACAGGTCGGTGCAAGTTATAAGTAAGAAAAAAAAATGGAGGGGGGGACCATGGCAAAACAAACAGTATGTATATAGCCTGGGACCAAAGCCACGGGCTCAGCCGGTGGGAAATGTTAGTTATTAGTTATTTTATATATAGATGCATTTCTTTGATTTAATTTCTGAGACTTTGTTCTTCTTGCCTTAGAGACTGTCAGTGACTGAGATAGTGTCAATGACCTAACTTAGACTTTGTTCTTCTTGCCTTAGAGAGTGTCAGTGACTGAGATAGTGTCATTGACCTAAGAGTCTTTTGATAATGCGCCCATATCTGTTTCGCTAGAATAAATCAGGGGTTCTAAAAACTTTTTTACGTTTGACGCCTCCCCCCTCCCACACACACCTCAGACGAAGTCATTTGTTCTCCCAGCCTAGTCAAAAAGGGATTCTCAAGGAGAGCTGCATGGTGCAGACTCTGGCCAAACATTTTTCGGCATTCTGAGCAGCAGACATTCATTCTCCCAGCGACTAGCCGACATGTGAGGAACAGGAAAACACGTGCACCTTTGTCACGCGCTTGATCTCCATAAGATTGTCTCCACGTAAAGCCTTAAGGCGCCATGAAAAAGGGCCTGTTTTGGTCACGCAAAAGACATCAATAGAACGATAGTAAGGCATTTTAAAATTCTATCATATTGTGAAAAGACGGGTGGAATCGCGTTGGCAGAGACGTGTGAAAATGCTTTATGCAACAGAATATTTTTGAGTCTCTCTAATTGCAGAAGTCTCTCTTGATATTAGCAAGTATACCATACTAAGAAGTAACGATTTGTCTACTATAATATTTAAACATTGGTAATAATGTAGTTTATCACCTGAACAGTATTCAAATATGCTTCATTTATTTAGTGTGTCATCCCCCTTGGTTAGCATGTTGCGCGCTTTAGGTTCCAATACGCTGAAATAAATATTTAAACAATATATATATATATATATATATATATATATATATATATATATATATATATATATATATATATATATATATATATGACATTATTCTAAATGCCACATATCATTAACTATAATTTTTGGATGACCCTTTTTACGGCCCCCAAAAGGGGAAAGGCTGTAATAGTTTTGTGTGGCCTGTCTGTCCGTCTGTAGGTCCGTCCCGTTTAGATTATGATATTTTAGATCATTCAAAGTTCTGATGCAACGGCTACTTTTTTCTGTTCCGAAAGTGAACCATCTAATTTTGAAAATTATATATGCAAGCAGATTTTTCAAAAAATTACACCACTTTTAAATAAAAAACTTCAGGGGAGGTAAGTCTTTTAAAAAGGTCACAGGCTTCTTCATTAATAAATCAAGCTACATTCATAGATTCGCGCGTTATACCATGTAAAGTATTACAAAAGAAACCTGTCCATATGATGTTAAGTCAGTTTATAATTTTAATTAAATATTATTGTAAAATTTTCAATAACATTTGAATAAATGTTATGAACATTGGGATTTTACATTTGAGTTAAAACCAAACAAAAGTAGGTAATCAGCTCACTGTATTGGTTCAACAAAAAAAAAAAAACTAGCACCGATGTGCATTGGAACATAGTTCAAGAAAATTGATGGGGAGGAGGTGCCACCGACACTGTATCGGGAGGTTTTCATGCTGATCTTGGGTGATCACTTAACGCTTCTCTACTTATTCCAGAAGAGTTAGAAGTCTTATCAAAGACGACGTGTTGCACTGTTTGCTGTTATGTGAAAAAAAACGCCAAATTTTTTTTAAACGATCAAAACAAGAATATGGCCTGAATATTTTTCTCGTCCATTGGTGAATTTGATGGGGGCCACCTCTCTTTGTAATCTTGTGGTTTTTTTTTTTTTTGTCATCAGTTGATGGATCATGGAGATTAAGATAGTCAGATTTAGTATTGATTAGTAACTTCTTTAATAATTTATGGATATATTCAATGGGAATCTTTTTATGGGAATTTCCGCAAAACTACTAAATGGATCGCCCCCCATTCAACTCTAAATGCAATCCTGCCATTCGTACAAGTGAATGTTATTCCCACTACAGATAGTGTCCGCGTTGGCTGTGGCGGGGGGGGGGGGGTGTGATAACGTTCTTTGTCGACTTGCCCCTCCCCCCTTTGCTCTTCCAGTGTGGCACCGGTAGAATATGTTATATTACTTTTATGGATTCGGCCTTTCGGGTAGCCTCTTGTACGCCCTCTCCGACCGCCACGTGATGCCCACGTGCCGCAACTGAATGTATGTAGTCTCGTGTAAGATTAGTTGGACGTTATGTGTTTACCTTCGTGTTCGACATTCGCGTGAGAGAGAGAGAAAGAGACAGCTAATAGCCTATAAACATAGCACCTTAGACGGATTCCTCCCTCCCCCCCCCTCCCAGGTGTGAGCTATCACTGGACCAGGTCTTGTACTGATGAGATTAAATTCTTGATTTGTTTCTATCGAGATTCAGAGGAGACGGAGTCAAGTACTACAAGTTTTATATAGTTTACTATGCTATGTGTTTTATGGTCTTTATTAAATTTTTTTTTCAACTATTGTATTTATTTTTTTAAAGGTGGATGTGGGGATGAATGATGGTCCTATATTTCTAATCATGATAGAGTGGTCAGTGTTTTTGTGTGGTATCTGCTCCTAATATCTAGAAATCATTAGACCTATTACTAGACATATCATTAGGTGAGCAGAACATTAGCCTGAACTAGTGTCTTCCCGCTTCTGGGTTTTTTTTTTCTTCCTAATATGAACTAGTAGATTTATTTCTTAAACATACACAGTTTGACTCTATGCTAGAATTTATGTTTTTGCTAACGCTGCAAAGAGCTCCGGGGCAGTAACTCAAGACTTGGTCTGCTAAATGAGAATGCTTCACGTTTTGGTCTGCTCGAGATAGCACTTCCGGGTCATGGCCCTTGAGATGTCGGCTCTGTTGTTTTGATGTGCTGGTAGATCTAGATGAAGATCTCCGCGTTAGAAATGAATTAAACGCGTAGTCATTGTTTAGTGCCACCTCCCCACGCGCAAAACTACTCACGTTCAGACGGATTGTGGGCTTTGGTTTCATTGCCTTATCTTATTCTTTCTGGTTTTTGAGAACATTTCGTCGGCCATAAAGAGTAGAGTAATAGATCTAAATAATGTCATCTAGTATGTATGTTAGAAACTATAACTGTGGGAATTATTTCATCGCGATATTTTGGGTCTAGCAGTAGGAGTTAGCTCATACCTCTAGCTGTGGGATTTTGTTCACGGCTGTAACTGTGGGAAGTAGTTCATGGCTGTAACTGTGGGAAGTAGTTCATGGCTGTAACTGTGGGAAGTAGTTCATGGCTGTAACTGTGGGAAGTAGTTCATGGCTGTAACTGTGGGAAGTAGTTCATGGCTGTAACTGTGGGAAGTAGTTCATGGCTGTAACTGTGGGAAGTAGTTCATGGCTGTAACTGTGGGAAGTAGTTCATGGCTGTAACTGTGGGAAGTAGTTCATGGCTGTAACTGTGGGAAGTAGTTCATGGCTGTAACTGTGGGAAGTAGTTCATGGCTGTAACTGTGGGAAGTAGTTCATGGCTGTAACTGTGGGAAGTAGTTCATGGCTGTAACTGTGGGAAGTAGTTCATGGCTGTAACTGTGGGAAGTAGTTCATGGCTGTAACTGTGGGAAGTAGTTCATGGCTGTAACTGTGGGAAGTAGTTCATGGCTGTAACTGTGGGAAGTAGTTAATGGCTGTAACTTTGGGAAGTAGTTCATGGCTGTAACTGTGGGAAGTAGTTCATGGCTGTAACTGTGGGAAGTAGTTCATGGCTGTAACTGTGGGAAGTAGTTCATGGCTGTAACTGTGGGAAGTAGTTCATGGCTGTAACTGTGGGAAGTAGTTCATGGCTGTAACTGTGGGAAGTAGTTCATAGCTGTAACTGTGGGAAGTAGTACATGGCTGTAACTTTGGGAAGTAGTTCATGGCTGTAACTTTGGGAAGTAGTTCATGGCTGTAACTGTGGGAAGTAGTTCATGGCTGTAACTGTGGGAAGTAGTTCATGGCTGTAACTGTGGGAAGTAGTTCATGGCTGTAACTGTGGGAAGTAGTTCATGGCTGTAACTGTGGGAAGTAGTTCATGGCTGTAACTGTGGGAAGTAGTTCATGGCTGTAACTGTGGGAAGTAGTTCATGGCTGTAACTGTGGGAAGTAGTTCATGGCTGTAACTGTGGGAAGTAGTTCATGGCTGTAACTGTGGGAAGTAGTTCATGGCTGTAACTGTGGGAAGTAGTTCATGGCTGTAACTGTGGGAAGTAGTTCATGGCTGTAACTGTGGGAAGTAGTTTATGGCTGTAACTCTGGAGATTAGTTCATGGCTGTAACTATGGAGATTAGTTTGTGGCTGTAACTATGGAGATTAGTTTGTGGCTGTAACTATGGAGATTAGTTTGTGGCTGTAACCGTGGGAAGTAGTTAATGGCTCTAGCTGTAGAAGCTAGTTCATAGCTTTAGCTGTGGGAATTATATCATGGCTCTAGCTGTGGACGTTAGCTCGTGCTAGTGTAAGAGTCAACAGACCTTGGTTGGTGTGGACTTTTTGAAAAAAAAATGTTTGTTATAATTGACTTACAAATAGATTGAATAGCGACTTTAAAAAAAAAAATGCACAGAAAATGAGTCGACTATTACATTTCTACATGATAGCGACAAACAGAAACAAGAGAAAGACTGGGCAGTCTGAAACACATCAAGGAATTGAGAACATAGAGCTTAGTTCATGGTGGTTGTCATTGTTCTACACCAACTCTGTCGTATGAAACAGCTTTATGACTAGAATACTCAGTACAACGCTCAAGTGAAAGCTTAACACCTTGTTGATAAGATACCATAGTGACACAAAAGGTTGTGTGTGTTATGAAGTCAGAGCTGGACATTGTTAGAGATTAACTGCTAGAATTAATGACGTCTCCCCCCCCCCCCACCCACTCCTTTGTTTCTCTCTTCCTTTCCTTCCAATGACTTCAAGCCATTTGCTAATTAGTAAATTACTAACAGAGATCATGAAAGGAAACGAGATTGCAAGCATTCAATCCTTTTGTAATGTACGGTGCAATGAAGCTGGTAGTTGAAAACATGGACCTAGTGTTTGCGTGTTTTTAAATAGTGGTTTAACGAGACAACTATTTTCCACTTTAGATATTATACAAGATTGATAATGTTTTCGGTATGTTTGTTGAAGTTGCGTTCTATTACGCAATGCTTTGATCTTAGTCGTGACCAGTGTCTACTGACACTTCACATTTGATCTCAGTCTATACCGCTGCCCACTGCCACTTGTCATGCGCAGCCCATTGCATCATGATGTTGTCAGATAGGAGCTTTCCGTGATCCACTTGCTGATGGTGTCGGCATTGCGGAGACACAAACTTCTTTGATGTTGACATTTGGCCTATGTTATTGTCTGGACTATTCCATGTGCTGCATTATATGAATTCACATCGATACAATCTTGATGTCAAGTCAAACAACTTGGTTGTCAAGTGCAGTTTTCGACCTCATTAAAGTTGACTATGACAAGACTTGCACTGACATATATACCAGTACATAACAGTTCACCATGACTAGACTTGCACTGACATATTATCTAGCAACAACATGTGCCTAGGATTAGACTTGCACTGACATATATACTAACACCAACATTTGCCTAGGACAACTTTTGCACTGGCCTATAAATGTAGCCCATCTCAAAGGCCACATATCGTACCTGTATTTCGTTCAAGTCGTCCACGTGGACATGCTCTGTTTAAGTGTTTCCTGTGATGTAATCATTGCAACTAATTGAAAGAGATCCACACAACACCCGGTACCTGACATTTAGCTGAGATAGTAGTATTCCGTTCCAGACAAAACGTCATCGGAATTGATAGCAATACAATAGCATCAGTCTGATAGAGAATCAAGATGTCCAGCAACACAATAGCATCAGTCTGATAGAGAATCAAGATGTCCAGCAGCCGAACGGAAATGATGACTTTGTTGAAGATTAGAAGATCAAACGTTATTCATATTTGAGTGGGCGCCTGGGTTTTTTACAATCTTGTTTGTTTTGATTGAATTCCCATCCACACAAGCGCGCGCACACAGTGCATTCGTGTTGCTTTGAACGTGTTTGATTGCGTGTTTACCATACGATCAAGAAAATCTGGCAATAACAATCGTTATTATTTCGTTTTGAATGGAATGCGTACACGTCTGCTGGCTGATAGTAAAATGTCAGGAGTAGCGGTTCCTGTTGGGGAATGCATAGTGCGTTGTGTTCGGCTTGCGGTAGAGCTACGATTAGGTGTCACTGGACAGGGTGTCTTGCCGTATGTAAGATAGCTAGATCAATGTCTGCGATAGAGAGCAGCCACAGGTCTTTCTTCTTTTCATTTTCGAGTAAATAGTGAGGTTTGGGGTTGTTCCGCCCAAGAATCACGTTTCAGTGTGTCTCCACTAGTCAGTATTTTGACCAGACAGTGTGTCTACTGACCGATGTGATAAGTTCTCATTTGGACACAAAAAGACCCACTTGTTATGGTGTGTGTGTGTGTGTGTCCTAGGTGATGATGAAGAAAGGGAGTATTCATTTTTTGAACTTGGAGAATGATGAAATCACGACTGGGTTTGTCATCATTTCGATTAAGAACGGCAGATGGTTCAGAGACATGAACGAGTAAAGACGTGTTTTTGTTGTTAGATTTTTGTTAAGCAATCAGTTTATTTTCATGACTATTAGATCTACATCTCACCTGAAGTTAAATCTTGTGTATATTGTAATAAACGTTAGGTTGGGTTTTTGTTCAAAGCTATTTCAAGTTTATTTATTAAAAAATATAATACGCCTACGTCAGTTCAGTTGTACTAGTAAGTTAGTGCTATAAGTCAACGACCGAGCACCACCACCACTCCTATCCAGAATAACGCATTAGGTGTGGAAAACAAAAACGTCTGATTTGAAAACGGCTCACAAAAACAAACCTGGACTCAACAAGTTTCAATAGACTTGTCAAAAACTATCTGGTCTACGTTGATTTTAGGTTTTTTAAAGGAGGATACCTCAAACATTTCACGTGACAACAACTTGCTACACTGACAGACACACACACACACATGCCATCACATTTGAAGCATTAAAAAAAACAAAGCAGTAGTTAGTGTTTCAAGTTTTGAGCCTATCCCCTGATAGTTTTTCAGAGCCAGCACCCGCATTTGTTGGTTGGGGGAGGGGGGAGTTTAAGAAGCATTCGTTTGAGTATTAAAAATGACAACGAAGAAAACAAGAGACTGCAGACTGGAACTGTGGATTCGTTTGGAAAACATTGGACTAGCTCGATTGCATTGAATGATATATACGTTGTGGCGTCCACTTTGCGGGGATCAGGTCACAAAGTATTTATTGTTGATATTTATCTAGACTCTTTGTCTTGAAGTCAATGTGTCTTGAAGTGTATGTCTTGAAGTCTTGTGTCTTGTCAGTCCTGGAATAGTTGTCCGAGAAGTAGGCCTACCCCGTGAGACTCATGTTTACAGAGAAACTCAAACTGACTCAAATGTTTAGAGAGGTCTAGAAATCTATTCGTCTCATAGAAAGAATTGCCGACCTTGTTTCGCCATATCTTCTTTAAACCTCCCCCCCCCCCTCAGTCTTTATAATGTAACTGTTTTGTTTTATATATATTTACTGGCTCATGTTCCCATTAGTAACTCGACTCTTTGCTCGGTGTTCTGTTCCACTCTGGTCCCTCCTTGTAGTTCTGGAGTCTTGTGCAAAGAAGTTTACTATCAGAATTATCGATTAGCAAGCAGTATTGATTTACAACCTTTTACGCTTCCGGTGTTGTCAATCAGATGAAAGTCAGGATGATGATAATGATTCAATTTCGGTTTTATTGATTTTGACCATCAGCGCCCCCCCCCCTCCAGTTTTTTGTTTCCATGTTGTCTAACAAACCAGAATACAGAGTTGTCGAACTTGAACATTTAGACTCGTTTAACACTGACTTTGTGCATTTCGAATCGGTTAACACTGACTTTGTGCATTTCGAATCGGTTAACACTGACTTTGTGCATCTGATAAAATATTTCTTTTCATCTTTCTTTAATTGTATCAGCCTGTTTTTTTTTTTCTCTTTCAAAAAAATACTATAGAACTTTATTGATGCCCCGTGGCTGCTGGCTCCATTGTGTCATCATAGTTATGCAATTGTTAAAAGAGGCCCTATTGTTTTAAGAACGGACCTGGAACTTGTTAATATCATTTAACTGACTAGTGTGATCCCTTAACAAGATGATCTCCTTGTTTCGATATGATTAGGATTGTAATTCAACTAGTTGCAGTCCGCCGTCTGCTATTTTTAAAAATTAAAGTGTCCCATTCAGACCTTGCGATCTGTAGGGCAGATGATGTAAAGGTCAACTGTTTCTGTGGTCCTCGGTTAACGAGGGTGTCATGTGGCCAGCAACAAGGACCAACCGCCTTTTCTTTTTCCCAACTAATGTCAGATCCCGAAATTTAAAATCCCAGTCTTCACCAAGATTCGAACCTGGGACCCCCAGTTCGGAAGCCAAGCGCCTGCCCACTTAGCCACCTTGCCTGCTTGTGCTATATTTAGTCAAAGCCCTTTTTTCCCCTTACATCCCTTATATTGAAGTCTAACTTAGGCTATTTTTAAGTATTTTTTTAATGTTGTTTTTTTTCCTAGATTTAGATGTACCAAGATGGCATCTTCGTCTAGTGGTGGATCTATTGAGATCCCTCTTAGGGATACAGATGAAGTAGAACTAATTCTAGAACTATCTTAGACTTATCTGGATCTCTAGACTCTAGTTTTTTTTTTAGACTAGATCTAGATCCATAGTCTTGTTGAAATATTGATTTAATTTAGCTAGATCTAGAATAGTATCTAGATTGGTCACTTTCAGTTTCAACTTTCAGTTTCAGTGAGTAGTGCTTAGCCTTAGTGAGTGACTTTCTAAACTTTCTTACTTTCTATTTCTAGATTTCTAAGACTTACAGTACTACACTAGTCACTACTACTACTACTACTACAGTAACAGAGTACAGTAGTACAGTACTCAGTCTTATTATTAGTCTTAGTTACTAACTTAGGACTTAGGGTTAGTCTTACTGAACTCTACTCTAAGCTTACAGTACTTACACTTACTTTACACTTATTAAACTGCACTCTAACTCTAGTCAGTCTAGTCTAGAGTCTAAGTCTAGTTTAACTCTAGTCAAGTCTAGTGTCTCTAACAGAGAGTCTAAGTCTAAATTCTAAATCGAGTCTTAAAATTAAAAAGTTAAAAAAAGACGGCTAGAATGTCCTTAATCTACTGAAATCTACTCGTCTCTAGATCTAGAATAATCTAGATTGACAAGCTAGATGATGAGATCTAGATCATCATCAGATCTAGAATAATCTAGATCTACTTAGACTTAATCAAAATTTAAGCAAACCCGTTTGACCAGTGATGCCCAACCTAATTTAGACTGCGGGTCATTTTGTTTTCTGACACTCGTGTCGCGGGCCACATTTCCGAAAAGTTACACAAATAAAATTGAGCTCAAACTCACTTTTATGAGAAACCGTGGGTCTAGTACTTACATTAATTAGTGAGATATTTTCAGACACATCGGAAAATGGCTTCATTTCTATTCTTAAAATGTGAGCAACTTTGTAGCTGCTCTAGATTTAGTTTAGCAATACCACCTACTCATTCTTTTTTCTCTTTTTGGTAAATATTCCTATCAATGCCACTATATTTTACTTTACTCCACACCCAAATCTTTTCAGTTCAGATCCAGCTGGGAGTTATAATTTAATAGTTAAGCAAGTCTTTGAGTTTCCAGACGCTGGAGAACTACTTGAAATGTGTTGGTTCAGTAAAATTAGATCATTGTACTGGCCACGTAACAATATCTACCTCGCTGGCCAGATGACAACCTCGCTAACCGCTGATCACACAAAGTACTGACTTTTATACCATCGGCTCCATAGGCTGCTAGTCTATAAGAAAACTTGCTAAAGTTTATTTCTGTCTTCTTCCCCGTGGTTTGCTAGTTTAGTAGAGGGAAAAACACTAGTTCTAGTTAGAAAAACCTAGAAACACTAGTTCTGGTTAGAAAAACTAAGAAACACTAGTTCTGATTAGAAAAACCTAGAAACACTAGCTCTACTCAAGTCATAAAAAAGTTTGTATATAAAATGTTGATTTGGGTCCCCCCCCCCCTTTTCCTATCCCCCAAATCAACCCAATTAAAAAATGAAAATATTTCTAGATGCATCTCTCACAAGGTGACCTTGACGACTCTACATGTATAATTAATGAGAGCTGCTTGGGTATTCACGTCTGCTCGGACTCGCAATAGAAACGAGAAATGTGAACTGAACATGTCTGGTGGTTTAATAGAACACTACGTTGCATCTAGGGGCAGAGGAAAGTTAGGCTCATTAGAGTCTACACTAGTGCGTTGATAGAGTCGAGATTGCGGAGACTAAGAATTGTTTTGGCGCTCAGGTTACCGGCCAGATGTCGTTGAGATAAGATGGCCGTTGAAAAACCTTTCTTTTCCATTAACTGAACAACTGGTTCAAGTTTTATGGACGAATCACTCCTACACACACACTCACACTCCTACACACACACTCACACTCCTACACACACACTCTTCTCTCCCCACACGCAGGCGCATTTTGTCCCTAACACAGACAAACACGCGCACAATTGTGTTTGATGACGCCATCATATCCGCTGTTACGACGCGTGTGACATGCGCAACGACTATCGGCTTACATATGCATCAAGTGGGCACAGCACTAGGAGAAACACCCAGAACATTGGTACAATCACTCATCGGGAGTTAGTGCACGAACTCGTGGGTGGCCCCTTTGGTCCATTTTTGTTTGTAAAAAATGCAGGTAAAAAAAATCGATATTTTGAGTATTATGAACTTACATGAATAAAATAAAATAAATGAATATGTCAATAGGGAGCAACTCTTGTAGTAATTGTTAGTGTATAAAACTAACAGTGACCAGAAAGTCATGCGAAACTTTCATGTGTGGCTATCGGAAACTATGAGTTACTAATACCCATACCCTAAATTCCCGCATATTAAGCGTACATTGAAAAGTGTATTTCCTACAATCGCACACCCATTGCACCTAGTCCTGCTTCTCACTTGTCTGAATATAGCAAGAGTGAGCAGTACATGATTTCAAGTACACGAATGAACAAATCGAATGTTCTGAGATGTTGAGACAGAACACACATAAAACAAAACGAGCCACTACCAATCACATCTTTCAAGAAAGTCTATCAGTATGTCACGTGCTTGAAGAATGTCTGTCAGTATGTCACGTGCTTGAAGAATGTCTATCAGTTTATCACGTGCTTGAAGAATGTCTATCAGTATGTCACGTGCTTGAAGAATGTCTATCAGTATGTCCTTACAAAGTATTTGTGTTCCTTCAGTACCATTCCGAGTAAAGGCTGTAGATGTTATAGATCTATAATTCTTAAGTATTATATTAGAAAAAAAAAGGTGTGTTTCCTTTAAAAACAAAACGGTTCTCTTACAGAGAATACAAAGTACCCGATGCTCCAGTAAGCTCTCTACAAAATTTGGTGAACTCGAATTTCGATTAGCGCTTTTAGTTTGATCTAAACGTGACAGACAGACAACACAAAACTAATAATGACATTTCGGGGTGGGGGGGGGGGCATTTTTTTTGAAAATCTCGTTCGTTCCCATGCTGGCTCTAGGTTAATCAGTATTGACGATTCAGTTTTTTTGTTGTTGTTTTGTTTTTGGCAGTCACGTATTAAAAATAGAACTCAATACGAATCTATTAGCGAAACAAAACATTTAACGCAATTAGCGCTGGTGGTGAATGTGATAGCAACCAGAGCTATTTCTGAAGACCCACTGCTGAGTTCAGGCGTTCAAAACTGTTGATACAGCTTTAGGTCAATGGATTGGCTGCCTGGCCCTGTGACACGCTGACCTAGTGTTGTCTTTCTTTAAGACGCTCTCTTGTTTTGGAAAATAGTTTATGCTGCTTTTATCTCACGTGGTTCTTAAAGTCTAATGCTATTAGAATGACTTCCTCTTCCTAACTCCGTGTTTTGAAGAGCTTTCTTTTCATCTTGATGAGCATTCTGATTCCCTCGTTTTGTAAGCACTTGTAACAAAGCTTCTATCAACTCACTCTGTCTGTCTGTCTGTCTGTCTGGTACAGTTTCTGCACGTTATTTCTCCCACATCCATTCCCGGATCTTGACACAATTATTTGTTGTACCTAACAGAACATCAATCGATGAAATAATTAACTAATTAGGAAATTGTTAATTCATTATTGGTAATTCATTATTTTGTTTGGTATCGAATAAGGGAAATAAATGTTGCTTATTGAGATTACTGGCTGTATATATGAAGTTATTCCGATTATTTCTCCCACTTCCCCTTCTCGGATTAAGTTAAAATTTGGCATAAACATTCATAGTGATGACAATACATGAATCAATTTTTAAAAAAAATATAATTGTCTAATCAGTTAGTGGTAATTAATAAATCTTGTTTTACATAGAAAAAAACGAGCTTTTTCCTGCACTATTGAGAATATGGCAGTGATATTGAGGTTCTTCCCCCCCCCATATATAAACTTTTTTTTTTTTTTTTCAAGATTTTGTTTGTGTTTGTTTGATCTCATCTTTGGTGATCGATGAAAGCTTGGCTGCTGTGGCTACTTTGGAGAAAACGAATATTGCGCATCTTTTTATCTTTTAAGCTGTTTCAAGTTTGACCTTTAAGACGTTCAAACAATGTATCAGTTTGTTTTGGATGTTTTCAAAGTGTGGACATTAAGCGCGGGACTTCTCGCGTAGTGCCAGTGCGTCAATGGAAATGCTGTTAATGTGAATGTCTAAACTTAAAGCAGTTTTGTTCGGAAAACTGGGGAGTCTTTGAACCTTATTCTTGACTGACTCCTGCACCAGTGCTTAGCAGAAGTGTACCTCCTGTCCTGGTCTAAAATTGTCATTGTCGATCGTTTCATTATGTAACAAGGAAATGTTATCTTCTCTATATGCATATTAAATAAGCAGACATTGATCAAGTGTCTGTGCACGTAACGTATTGTAGGATTATTGTAGATCCATATGTAAGACGAGACTGTTAGTCAGGGGCGAACTGGATGTCCAAATCGGCACAGGCATTCCTATACAGTACGGCCCATAAATTGTATATCATATGATGGGCCTCCAATTATAGGCCAATCAGTTATCAAAATCCTTTTTTTTATAATGTATCGATAACTGTCTGCATGCATTTCTTTAAAAGAAATAAAGGCCTTATGTTGCTTTTTAATCGCTATGTTTGTAGGCCCTAAAAAGATGAAGCCCACTAATAGCACTGTCTACGGATGTAGGCTATTACATTATCTTTGAAAATGTGTCAGATTAATTTAGTATTTCACTGTAGTCTGTAAAAGATGTTTTTTAACATGACGCTTATATAGCCCCTTTATATATGAGAATATAAAACTTTTAACAATTTAATGCGTGCCATAGTGGCATTCATTAGACCCTTTAGGTGGCCCACCGGGTATTAGCCCGAATGCCCATATAGTCAGTCCGCCCCTGCTGTTAGTAGACGGCACGGCGAATAATTGGGAGACTCAGGTGATAGTCATAGGCAGAAAACTGACAAGTAATAGAAATTCTGGCATGAATTCCTACTTAATGTTTAACTGAAGTCAGGTAGGGTGTGATTTGATAGGCCCAGATCGTCGCTTCGCTGCCATTATTGATTGTATCGGGACTTTTCAAACCTCCACCCAATCTTTTGCTACTATGAGAGGGGAAGCAAATACATAGAGTAGGAAGTTTCTTTTACAGCTGCTTGAGAGGGGGGATGGGCTGCATGACCTAATTAGAAGTACGCACCATACTATTTAAAACTGATAATAAATAGGTCAATATGAAAATAGGCTTGAGAAAAGCAACATCTAGCTAAGGACGGTAGACTTTGACACCCCGCTAATGAGAATCAACTCTTTGATCAATACTTAGTCAACTGATACGTTTCTGTCTCAGTCAACTGTTTTCCCGCCACACTGGCTTGTGTTTTCGACGCTCGCACTTCTATAGCAACTGTTTTCCCATCACACTGGCTTGTGTTTTCGACGCTCGCACTTCTATAGCAACTATTTTCCCATCACACTGGCTTGTGTTTTCGACGCTCGCACTTCTATAGCAACTGTTTTCCCTTCACACTGGGATGTGTTTTCGACGCTCGCACTTCTATAGCAACTGTTTTCCCATCACACTGGCTTGTGTTTTCGACGCTTGCACTTCTATAGCAACTGTTTTCCCATCACACTGGCTTGTGTTTTCGACGCTCGCACTTCTATAGCAACTGTTTTCCCTTCACACTGGGTTGTGTTTTCGACGCTCGCACTTCTATAGCAACTGTTTTCCCTTCACACTGGGTTGTGTTTTCGACGCTCGCACTTCTATAGCAACTGTTTTCCCATCACACTGGCTTGTGTTTTCGACGCTTGCACTTCTATAGCAACTGTTTTCCCATCACACTGGCTTGTGTTTTCGACGCTCGCACTTCTATAGCAACTGTTTTCCCTTCACACTGGGTTGTGTTTTCGACGCTCGCACTTCTATAGCAACTGTTTTCCCTTCACACTGGGTTGTGTTTTCGACGCTCGCACTTCTATAGCAACTGTTTTCCCTTCACACTGGGTTGTGTTTTCGACGCTCGCACTTGTATATTCGCTAAGTTCTTCATTTCATCCTAGTTTGTACTACTCAACCAGCTCACAAGACACAATGTCTACTCGATGTGATGTGTATGTATTATGTTTTAGGATTATCGATTACCTACGTCCAACATATCAACAACAGGTGTTGTCATATCAACATACATACGTATAGATACGTGTAATGATCTAGTCACGTGGATTCTAATTATAGCTAGTTTAACTAATATAGAAACAAACTTTATTGTAGACTTACAGTTCAGCTCTAACCAGGAGTCTATTAAAAGCTGATAATGATGTAATCTGGTGGTGGCGAAGACAGATAAAGCGTCCAACTGAGGGCAGTAGGTAGAGGACTGTTGACCAGGGTGGCGAAGACAGATAAAGCGTCCAACTGAGGGTAGTTAGTAGGTAGAGGACTGTTGTCCAGGGTGGCGAAGACAGATAAAGCGTCCAACTGAGGGTAGTAGGTAGAGGACTGTTGGCCAGGGTGGCGAAGACAGATAAAGCGTCCAACTGAGGGTAGTAGGTAGAGGACTGTTGACCAGGGTGGCGAAGACAGATAAAGCGTCCAACTGAGGGTAGTTAGTAGGTAGAGGACTGTTGTCCAGGGTGGCGAAGACAGATAAAGCGTCCAACTGAGGGTAGTAGGTAGAGGACTGTTGACCAGGGTGGCGAAGACAGATAAAGCGTCCAACTGAGGGTAGTAGGTAGAGGACTGTTGACCAGGGTGGCGAAGACAGATAAAGCGTCCAACTGAGGGTAGTAAGTAGGTAGAGGACTGTTGACCAGGGTGGAGAAGACAGATAAAGCGTCCAACTGAGGGTAGTAGGTAGGTAGAGGACTGTTGACCAGGGGATTACTTTGACCTATTCGTTTGTCTTTACGTTCACATTTTTAAACGTCCCGTTGTATTGGACATGAGATGTGGGAAATAAACCATAGACTTCTATCTACTACTAGACTGGAAACCGGAAATATATTCTTATCCGCGACTGCTCGATCGTGAACATTTTGTAGAAAGTTGGATCAAGGCGTTGTTTTGTAAAGTAGTTCAAAGAAGTAAAGTGGTGTTTTTTTTTTCAACCCTAACCTATGTAACATATAATTTTTAGATCTAGATCTAGTAATTGAACATGAAATACACACAAAAAAATCACAATTTAGTGTTGCATTCAGTCTTTTGATAATTATAATTATGAGACGACAGTAGGCCTAATCTTATTTTTGATGTTCATTTACTAGATCTAGATCTAAAAATTAAATTATGTTACATAGGTAAGGGTTGAAAAAAAAAAAGCCTTTACTTCTTTGAACTACTTTACAAAGCAACGCCTTGATCCAACTTTCTACAAAATGTTCACGACAGTTTTTGTAGTGTTTAAAAGTCTCCATGTCCAGTCTAGATATAGTATATATAAGTCTATGAAATAAACTTTCAGAAATACGGAAATTGAAGAGAAAAAAAAAACGAAATTCGTTTCTAGGGTATGATGAAAAAGTTCCTCTCGAATAGTAACGAAACAAACTTTGTCGACCGAGTGTTCGGTCGAGCATGAGACATATCTATCAAATGAACAATAGTCCAATGCAAAGTACATCAGTCTATCAGACTGACAATACAACACTCTTTTCTTCCTGCTACAATTACAAGTGTGTTTGTGTGAAATCACACATAGTCACTAAATAGTAGTACATACTATCACAGTCATATCATTACATGATTTATTTAGAATATATAGTCACTAAATAATAGTTAATACTATTAAAGTTATATCACCCCAAGATTTCTTCAGAATTCTTATCATTCCAGGCTTGAATGGGCTTAGGCTAAATTCCAGTGGCACCTCTGTGTGTACCTGTGGCAGGGGTTATAAGCAGCAGACATTTGGTGCTACGGATCTGTTTACTAGTTCAGTGGGAGGGGAAGGCGCGGTCATTCAGTCTTAGCCTAAACAAAACTGGATAACGGCTCATGCAACGACACCTTTGATTGGTCGAATGCCTGCAGTAACGACTTCTTTGATTCCTTAGATATTTCAAACGATAAGCATCCACGCCTCTGTTCACTAAAAATCACAGATTAATAAATATTGTTCCGGCAGCATGTTCACTCTGTGTATAATAGAGATGATTATTGATAGTATAAAGTTACTGAGCATAGTAAGTGTAAGACCAAACGTATTACAGTGGGAATCAGCACCTAGATTCACTAGACAACATTTGTACAAGATGGGGAGGGGACTGTTCAACTGTTTCTATTAGTGTTGACATTTTTTTTGTGTCATTTATCAATAAAAAAGATGGCGGCGTGTGGTGTGAGTTCTATGTTTAAGGTTAGGATTAGTTTTTAACTAAGTGCAGTCAAAATGAGTTAGGGTTCTGGTGGATTTGAAATTGTTATCAGTGTGAGAATCTTCATTACTAATTGTATACTCTATTTCAGTGTTTCCCAAACTGTTCCGCGGAACCCTAGTGTTCCGCGAGGCCTGAATAGGTGTTCCACGAACTACTGGAAGAATTAACTAGTAGGCCACCACGTGAATTAATCTCTCTAAAAAAAAAATAAACAAATTATTCCGCTAAATTCTCAGAATGTGCGAAGTGTTACGTTAAGGGAAAAGTTTGGGAAACACTGGACTGCTTGTATATCTCTGTCTGCTTGTATATCTCTGTCTGCTTGTGTATCTCTGTCTGCTTGTATATCTCTGTCTGCTTGTATATCTCTGTCTGCTTGTATATCTCTGTCTGCTTGTATATCTCTGTCTGCTAGTGTATCTCTGTCTGCTTGTATATCTCTGTCTGCTTGTATATCTCTGTCTGCTTGTATATCTCTGTCTGCTTGTATATCTCTGTCTGCTTGTATATCTCTGTCTGCTTGTGTATCTCTGTCTGCTTGTATATCTCTGTCTGCTTGTATATCTCTGTCTGCTTGTATATCTCTGTCTGCTTGTATATCTCTGTCTGCTTGTGTATCTCTGTCTGCTAGTGTATCTCTGTCTGCTTGTATATCTCTGTCTGCTTGTGTATCTCTGTCTGCTTGTATATCTCTGTCTGCTTGTATATCTCTGTCTGCTTGTATATCTCTGTCTGCTTGTATATCTCTGTCTGCTTGTGTATCTCTGTCTGCTTGTATATCTCTGTCTGCTTGTATATCTCTGTCTGCTTGTATATCTCTGTCTGCTTGTATATCTCTGTCTGCTTGTATATCTCTGTCTGCTTGTGTATCTCTGTCTGCTTGTATATCTCTGTCTGCTTGTGTATCTCTGTCTGCTTGTGTATCTCTGTCTGCTTGTATATCTCTGTCTGCTTGTGTATCTCTGTCTGCTTGTGTATCTCTGTCTGCTTGTGTATCTCTGTCTGCTTGTGTATCTCTGTCTGCTTGTATATCTCTGTCTGCTTGTATATCTCTGTCTGCTTGTGTATCTCTGTCTGCTTGTATATCTCTGTCTGCTTGTATATCTCTGTCTGCTTGTATATCTCTGTCTGCTTGTATATCTCTGTCTGCTTGTATATCTCTGTCTGCTTATATATCTCTGTCTGCTTGTATATCTCTGTCTGCTTGTATATCTCTGTCTGCTTGTGTATCTCTGTCTGCTTGTGTATATCTGTCTGCTTGTGTATCTCTGTCTGCTTGTGTATCTCTGTCTGCTTGTATATCTCTGTCTGCTTGTATATCTCTGTCTGCTTGTATATCTCTGTCTGCTTGTATATCTCTGTCTGCTTGTGTATCTCTGCTTGTGTATCTCTGTCTGCTTGTGTATCTCTGTCTGCTTGTGTATCTCTGTCTGCTTGTATATCTCTGTCTGCTTGTATATCTCTGTCTGCTTGTATATATCTGTCTGCTTGTGTATCTCTGCTTGTGTATCTCTGTCTGCTTGTGTATCTCTGTCTTCTTGTGTATCTCTGTCTGCTTGTGTATCTCTGTCTGCTTGTGTATCTCTGTCTGCTTGTATATCTCTGTCTGCTTGTATATCTCTGTCTGCTTGTATATCTCTGTCTGCTTGTATATCTCTGTCTGCTTGTATATCTCTGTCTGCTTGTATATCTCTGTCTGCTTGTATATCTCTGTCTGCTTGTATATCTCTGTCTGCTTGTGTATGTCTGCTTGTGTATCTCTGCTTGTATATCTCTGTCTGCTTGTATATCCTCTGTCTGCTTGTGTATCTCTGTCTGCTTGTATATCTCTGTCTGCTTGTATATCTCTGTCTGCTTGTATATCTCTGTCTGCTTGTGTATCTCTGTCTGCTTGTGTATCTCTGTCTGCTTGTGTATCTCTGTCTGCTTGTGTATCTCTGTCTGCTTGTGTATCTCTGTCTGCTTGTATATCTCTGTCTGCTTGTATATCTCTGTTGTCCACGACTCTAGCAGGTAATGTTTAGTTGTTGTTTTTTAAAGTGCATTTTAATAGGACACAATAGTTGTCTCCACTAGCCTATATAGAAGTCTTGTGTTTGTTTTTACTTAGAATGTGTGGGTCATTTTGTTATTGAAATTGATGCTCCAAGGAATGTTACAGCTGCTAGAACATCTGATTTGAGACTTTTTACACACTAATCGTTAGAAGTATAACTCTGACCTGATTGTTAACGTAGAGAAATATAAACGTCATACAAGGGATCCAACTAGAGCTGTTTGTAAGACAAAAAAAAAATGTTTTGTAAAAATGTTTCTAAAATGTTTGACATGTTTCGGATGTTCCTTCAAAGTTGAAAATAATCTACATCCTAGGAGATGGCAGCGGATGGGTATGAACCAGTGACCCTCGAGAACACCGAACGACAGTCCAGCGCGCATACCACACAGCTAATCGGATTGGTCTTTCAACTTTCCTAAACTCTAACCCCCAGTCCGTTGCTCAATGAGACTGTGACCCCCTTAGTTTTTTTGTGTGAACTCTAGTCCCACGTACTTACCTACAAGAACATAGTCTTTGTATATAATCCTAAACCAGTGAACACAAAACTGCTAGTCCTTTAGCCACTTGTATATGATGTGTGCGTTCATGTGCGCCCTCTCTCACTCTCTTTCTGTTGGCTTGACGCGCGGCTAGGTGGGTGGGTGGAGAGTCCTGGTCAGTTGGAGTCACTTTATTGTGAAGCTGCGGGCGATCTGTGACAGAGAGCGGCGTTTATTTGCGGAAGTAACAAGAATTAATTAAACCTCATTGCGTAAATATGACAATGGACTAGAGGTCAGATCAGTTCATTGGTTAGTTGTTGTTGTTTTTTTTTGTCCGAGATTTTAGGATTTTAACGAATAGTTCTGGTAACACATTCATCAATACATGATACATAAATCAATCATACATGATTACATCACTCAAACATCCATGAATACATCACTCAATCATCCATGAATACGTCACTCAATCATAACTAGAAATCAATTTTTTTAACTTATCATCTTGAAATCTTTTTGTGTCTGTATCATTCTCCTCTCTCTCTCTCCCTATTTTTTACTCTCTCTCTCTCTCTTTCTCCCTCTTTCTTATTCTCCCTTTCTTGTACTCTCCCTTAGAGTCTGTGTCTTTTCTCTCTCTCTTTGTAGCTCTTTTTTTTCTCTCTCTTTCTCCCTCTCTAGTACTTTCCCTAAGATTCTGTGTCTTTTCTCTCTCTTTTTCTCTTTCTTTCTCTCTCTCTCTTTCTTGTACTCTCTCTGGGTGTGTTTCTTTTCTCTCTCTCTCTCTCTTATTCTCTTTCTTTCTTGTACACTCTCTTACTGTCTGTTTTTTTAATTTGTTCAATGACCATCTTCATAACATTACAATCAGCTGAAGGACCAAACAAAATGAATACATCGAACAGCTTTGGTTTCACTGTACATTGTACAAGTCTCTTCTAGCTTTGGTTTCACTGTACATTGTACAAGTCTCTTCTAGCTTTGGTTTCACTGTACATTGTACAAGTCTCTTCTAGCTTTGGTTTCACTGTACATTGTACAAGTCTCGTCTAGCTTTGGTTTCACTGTACATTGTACAAGTCTCTTCTAGCTTTGGTTTCACTGTACATTGTACAAGTCTCTTCTAGCTTTGGTTTCACTGTACATTGTACAAGTCTCTTCTAGCTTTGGTTTCACTGTACATTGTACAAGTCTCGTCTAGCTTTGGTTTTTACTGTACATTGTACAAGTCTCTTCTAGCTTTGGTTTCACTGTACATTGTACAAGTCTCTTCTAGCTTTGGTTTCACTGTACATTGTACAAGTCTCTTCTAGCTTTGGTTTCACTGTACATTGTACAAGTCTCGTCTAGCTTTGGTTTCACTGTACATTGTACAAGTCTCTTCTAGCTTTGGTTTCACTGTACATTGTACAAGTCTCTTCTAGCTTTGGTTTCACTGTACATTGTACAAGTCTCTTCTAGCTTTGGTTTCACTGTACATTGTACAAGTCTCTTCTAGCTTTGGTTTCACCTTTCATTGTACAAGTCTCGTCTAGCTTTGGTTTCACTGTACATTGTACAAGTCTCTTCTAGCTTTGGTTTCACTGTACATTGTACAAGTTTCTTCTAGCTTTTCACTGTACATTGTACAAGTTTCTTCTAGCTTTGGTTTCATTGTAAATTGTACAAGTCTCTTCTAGCTGGTCACATAGACGCTGAGGAAGGTGACATTATATCCAGTGAACCGGAACAAAATCTACCAATCAAATTATCCAAACAGAAAGAACAAAAAAAAAAAGGAAATGTTTCCACTTATTTGTTTTGACCATAAAGTATGTTTAAAACATTAATAAGCGATAGAAGTCATTCAGTCTGTCTGTCTGTCTCTCTCTCACTCTCACATACATACACACACACACACACATACACACGCACATACACACACATATATATATATATGGCATTTAAGATTACGAGTTGACTAGGTTTTTGTTTTTATCTTGAGATTATCTCTAAATGTATCACTGACTGTATCGCCTCAAAGTATCAGCGATTTCTCACTGTGGTACAAGCCAACACATCTCGGGGCCCGAGAGATTCGGCCCAAAGCTATAATTACAACTAATCCTCCTCGCCCTCCCTTCATGCCACTTTGAACCTCAAGTCGTTCCTCCCACGCCAACTACTGAATGAACAAAAAACCCTGCACAACTCTTTGTAAGTTGTAGGCTTTAATTAGACATTTGAACCACGAAATCACGTGCTCATATTTGTAATGTTGTGTTGTTGTTTTTTCTTTCATTAAAATGTATCTGTTGATGTTTTTTACGACTTTCGACCGAGTAGATCGAGGTTTTCTCCTTAATCCAGATTTCGTAGATTTAGTGTCATGGTGTACACACAAACATGGGAAGAGATAAATAGGCCAATAGTAGAAGATGTGTGAGAACCTTCAACAGAAAGAAACTAGAACAGACGCAAAGCCGTGGGATTGATAACAAACATTTGACATTTGACTAGAGAAACACCAAATCACTTAACTTAAAGACACTGAAGAACCGAAGACTGAAAAGTAGAGTTGCAATAATAAATAAAACACTGAGCCATAATCTACAAACAAAGATAGCGGCACATTTCTTATTCTTTATGCTAGGACAAGTGCTCCTTTTTCACTAGTGCCATTCGAGCATGGAACGGCGTGGCTAAATCAACCAGGAAAACCTATAACTTGGTAGAGTCGAAGTCTCTAATTAACATGCACGACTAGATACACGTGGATACGCGTTGCACGTTATTCTCTTTTTGAAGGAACGTCTGGAATTTAACTAACTTTGACTTAGACTTAGATCCTCCCGCGCCGTTCGGCGCATTTGGCGGCAAGCTGTCTCCACAAAGATCTGTCACTGGCAATGTCTGTAGCCTCTTCCCACCTAGTGTCCACTGATCTGAGGTCCTCCATGAAAGTGTGGCACCAAGTTATACGAGGACCTCCCTGTTTGCGCTTTCCTCCATGCCATCGCAACTCTTGGTGTGCGTAGTTCACTCTGTCGGAGGACATGCCGCGCAAACCTCATACTGCATTCCGTCGCAACTTCATTAAGTGATCGAGTCCCAGTTCGGCATAGGATTTCCTTGTTTGAGACCCGATCTTTGTAATTGACTCCTGATATCCGTCTTAGCCATTATTGTTAAGTCACATTTAGACTTTTCTCAATTTTGGCAGAGTGACTTTCATGTCTCACATACATATGTTCCTGTTGGGATGACGATTGTGTTAAAGTAGGTGTATTTTTTTGTCTCTAGTCCAATAGCTTGGTTTGTCCAAACAGGCCACAGCCTTTAAAAATGCTCTCTGCCTTTCCTATTCGGCACGCTACGTCATGGTAAACTATCCTCCTGGTTTGCTATGATATTGCCAAGGTATGTGAACTGCCTCTGGATCGAAGCTCTCTGACATTTCTGGCACGCTACGTCATGGTAAACTATCCTCCTGGTTTGCTATGATGCTGCCAAGGTATGTGAACTGCCTCTGGATCGAAGCTCTCTGACATTTCTGGCACGCTACGTCATGGTAAACTATCCTCCTGGTTTGCTATGATGCTGCCAAGGTATATGAACTGCCTTTGGATCGAAGCTCTCTGACATTTCTGGCACGCTACGTCATGGTAAACTATCCTACTGGTTTGCTATGATGCTGCCAAGGTATGTGAACTGCCTCTGGATCGAAGCTCTCTGACATTTCTGGCACGCTACGTCATGGTAAACTATCCTCCTGGTTTGCTATGATGCTGCCAAGGTATGTGAACTGCCTCTGGATCGAAGCTCTCTGACATTTCTGGCACGCTACGTCATGGTGAACTGTTCTCCTGGTTTGCTATGATGCTGCCAAAGGCAGAGTCTGATTATTTGCTCTCCTCATTATGTAGACGATGGCTAGGAGGAAGAGGAAGGGAGATAAGATGCACCTCTGTCTCACCCCTGTCTCGATGCTAAAGTGTATGAAAAAAAGATGCAACTTATGAAGCTACAGTGATCAAATGTGTGCTATAGTTTAGCCAGCATATTTTGCTTTATATGATTTAAACATATTTAGAGTCATTATTGAGTCGAGTCAATTGAGTTTACGATGAAATAAAGATGATTTGGGAGTGCGTATTCAATGAATCACAAACATTCTTTCTGAAACAAAAAACCAACAAACTAAACAAAATACGCTCTGACATCCTACACAGTGGTTCATGATCATTAGAGACTTTGACTCAGCTGACTTAGTGATTTTCATGGCTATTCAAACAAAATAATGGAAATAGAGTTTTTATGTTTGTCCCTAGCATATAGAAGAAGAAATGTCTACTTGTTGTTTCTGGGTATTTTCTCAGGTTATGTTTTGGTATTTTAAAGTTATAGGCTAGACTTTCATGTAGGCTCTGCTTTCTGTACAGATGATTCCATTTGGTGTCGTAATATTAACTGGCAATGTCTCAACATTTACTAGTTTGTTATGGCCAGGGGTCAAAGGCCGACATGAAGTTCTCCATTCTCTGTCATTTCACAGTTAGGTTAAAAGACATTTAACGTCATTGTTTAGCCATATTTTGTTTAATGTTAATTTGAACGCTGGGTTCTGTCGTCTGCTCTGTCTCGTGTTTTTTTCTTTCCAGAACCACTTTTACAAACGTCATTGTCAACTAGAATCTAGCGCAACTTGTCAGCTGTAAGGTTTGGACTGTCTCCTCTCCTTCTAGACTGAGCAGGTTGGGTTTTTTTTTTGTGTGTTTTTTTTTTTTGGGGGGGGGGGGTTTGTGGTTTTTTTTTTCCAACTTTTCTTACGTCACTTTAATCACCTTGACCTTTAGCCTCCTGCCAATTTGACTTGATTCAGTTGTTGTTTTACTAGTGTAAACAGCGCTGGTCTTGTGACGCTTAATGTTTGAAGTTTTAAAACGTGTGCCCTATCGAACATGTAAAAATATGCTGTGTCCAGTGTGGTCATTGGAGTCGTGAGTCCTATCTTTTGGGTAACAAGAAGTGTCAAAGTGTGGTCATTGGAACAAAGAGATCTACTTTGCCAACTTTCAATCCATCCCATATCTTGTCCCGTTTACTTTAGATCTACTCAACATTGGCCATCCTGTCTTATGTAGTGGCCACCTTGTCTTATGTAGTGGCCACCTTGTCTTATGTAGTGGCCACCTTGTCTTATGTAGTGGCCATCTTGTCTTGTGTAGTGGCCATCTTGTCTTATGCAGTGGCCATCTTGTCTTGTGTAGTGCCTATCCTGTCTTGTGTAGTGGCCATCTTGTCTTTTGTAGTGGCCATCCTGTCTTGTGTAGTGGCCATCTTGTCTTGTGTAGTGGCCATCTTGTCTTGTGTAGTGGCCATCCTGTCTTGTGTAGTGGCCATCTTGTCTTATGTAGTGCCCATCCTGTCTTTTGTAGTGGCCTTCTTGTCTTGTGTAGTGGCCTTCTTGTCTTGTGTAGGGGCCATCCTGTCTTGTGTAGTGGCCATCCTGTCTTATGCAGTGGCCATCTTGTCTTGTGTAGTGGCCATCCTGTCTTGTGTAGTGGCCATCTTGTCTTATGTAGTGGCCATACTGTCTTGTGTAGTGGCCATCCTGTCTTGTGTAGTGGCCCTCTGGTCTTGTGTAGTGGCCATCCCGTCTTCTGTAGTGGCCTTCTTGTGTAGGTGATTAGACACCAAGATATATAGAACATCTAGTCTATTCTGTACTGTAATGTGACTAGTTGGAGGACATTGTGGCGACTTGTTTCTATGTGTGCAACGTCTTGGGAATGTCTTCCCACCATTGATGTAGTGTGGCTTGTTGTCTGCTCCCTCGATGCATCGTTCAATCAGCATAAAGTTTTGTACGAGGTTTTCTCTCACTGTTATTCTTATTATACGTTATTTTTTGAATCTACACACATTAGAAGTATTGCATTGGAAATATTCATACAGGTCAACACCTTAATTAAAACATAAAAGATGTCAAGGAAAGTGCTTAGTAGTATCTGTGGCATTTTACATCCAGAGAGATGATAATTTCCCTTTACAACTTCTTGTGTGACTAAAGAGGCCAATCCTTGATGCAAAGCTGCGATCGCAGGTTGGGCATATTTGATCATCAGGCGCCGTTGCATTATCACCCTTCTTTCTGCTTCTGTTGTGTATGACATCTGCAATCCGAGACCCTTCCTTTATGCTCTCTCTCCATGTGGATCTATCCAGTGCTACTTTTCCCCATCTGCTAGTGTCGATTTTGAAGAGCTTCATGTCGCGTTTGCATACATCCGTATAACGTAAAAGTGGGCGACCAGCGGCTCTCCTGCCTTCTATTAGATCGCCAAACGGAATGTCTTGTGAAAGTCGACCTACTGGCATTCTACGAACGTGGCCAAGCCAGCCAAGGCGTCTGCTGCTGATAACAGAGCTGATGTCCCGGCATCCTGCTCTTCGTAGCACTTCCTCATTGGTTATCCTATCTTGCCACCTTATTGAATAATAGTAGTATAAGCACTGGGTAAAAAGAAACAGACTCTTCAGTAAAGTATTGATACTCTATTGTTTTAGTGTGTCGTGTTCCTATTGATTCATCGGAAATAAATTTTGGTTAAAATGTCAATACTAAACAAACATGTTCTGTATGACCTATATAAATTAAAATATTCCCTACTTTTTTTTAAACAAACATTTTTGGGTGAGGTCTATAGGTAAAGTGCTTGTCCGAGAATTTTGGTTCGAATCCCAGTTGAGATTGAAAGTTATTCTGTCCACTCTTCCTTAGTGAGTGCGAACATTTGTTACCAATGTACCATATCTTATATATCAATGTATTGTTACGATTCTCTCCTAATCAGGCCTTCTGTAAACACTGCTAAACACAACACATTAAGAACGTGACAACAAGGCTCCAAATAATCTGGTGCTTTAATAAGTGTCAAATAAAACAGCCAATATGACACAATTGGCAACACAATCAACTGCTACAACGTTGACTGTATATCTGTACTCAACTCATAAACTGTCTCTTCCTGGACTCGTACGTTTCACTGGAGGACTGCACCAGGACCGACTTCATGGCCGACTAACAGTCCCGGTCTCAACGCTCTCCGGTCTTGAACTGCCGCTTTCTTACACACTGTGTCTCTGGTCTGCGCAGGCTTATGATCAGATGAACATAACACTCGTCATATTTGCGTGCAAAGTTCATACCAGTACTGTCCCTTGTCTATCGACAGCCCTTGACCTGTGTGATTGGCCTGAGTCGTGTGTGTCAGTAGGCCGCACACACATCAACACTATTGCGCCGCCAATAGGGTTATAACAGTATTGTAGTTACGTATTTTAAATCTTAGACTATTGCAGGACTAGACATAAACATGCCCTGCCTGAATCTTGATTCTTTTGTCAGTCCCTGGATTTCATTCAGACTATCTATTTAGCGTCATTTTTTTAAATTTATTTTAAAATATTTTATGCACAAGTCGTCTGCTAAGTATATTTGCTCAATCCATGTTTTGTAGTGCGTTTTTTGGCAGAAGTCTAGTTTCAGCCTTGATCAAACATAGCCATTAGAAGAGTAGTCTAAATATTGCTCACCTATTCACCTAGGTTTTTAGTTATGCACCAGAGTTTTTCACGGCAGTCTATTGCCACGTGTTGATATGGTGCTCGAAATCAAAGTGCACCACGCGCCGGAAGTACTGCTCACTTGTAAACACTGTAGCTCGTCTGTTGAAAGTAACAATAATAGAGTGCTGCCCCCTTGTCTCCTCTTGTCATGTTAGGTGACCCCGCCCTGTTGTCTCTACTTTGTAATGTGTTGTCAACTACTGAAGCACGGATGTCTATTCCATCAAGGGATGTGGTCATTATAGTGGACAGTAAAAAAAACGTTGACGTTGCAATGGAGTGCTGTTGTTTGGATGGCTATTATAGAAGCGGATGCCAGGCGAGAAACAGTCTGTTTCTCCAGTGGCGTAGCTATGGTGGGGGGAGGAGGGGGGGAGAATCTGAAAATCCCCCCGGGTCCCGCTTGAGGGGGCCCCCAAATGAGTGTTTTTTACATTGAAAATTAAGTATTACGCAAAATTCAGGGGACCCCATAGAGGTCAAGCCCACCGGACCCCCAAACGATGGAAAATTCCTAGCTACGGCCCTGCGTTTCTCAAAAGCTTTGGCAGTAGGATTGAGTTTGAACATGTGAGAGGGTTACAGTCTGACCAGACGACCTACAGTCGCCTACAGACCTACATCTTCATTGTTTCTTTTTAGTTTTGACGTCTTTAGGACGTTTCTTCATCCAAAGGTTATAACATCCTATCCCTAACATCCTATCCCTAACATCCTATCCCTAACATCCTATCCCTGACATCCTATCCCTGACATCCTATCCCTGACATCCTATCCCTGACATCCTATCCCTAACATCCTATCCCTAACATCCTATCCCTAACATCCTATCCCTAACATCCTATCCCTGACATCTCGCAACACCTGAGAGAAAGAGATGGGGGGGGGGCGACGGTCAAGGTTCGATCAAGGGACCTTCGTGACGTTAGCCCAAAACGCATACCACACTACAAAAGCAGCCACCTGACAGTGCAAAAACAAGTTTAAATAACTAGTTTGTTATATGTTTTGTATTTCAAATGTTAGACACAATAGACACTTGAGTTCTGAACTCCACGTTTTTCAATGTAGCTGTTTTTGTGCTGGTAAACTGTTTGCAATTTATTGTCATGTTTTCTTTTTTTTTTTTTTTGTTTGTTGTTTGTGTGTTGGTGTTTGTATGCTGTATGTTTGTTGTTGTTGTTTTTTTCAGCTTTTCCTTATTTATGTATTTATTGGCCTTTGTGCTTGTGTTTACAAGTTTGTTTTGTGGAGGTGGAGTTATGGCGAAGTAGTAGTAAGTGGGGAAGACGGGGTGGGGGGTCCAAATTTGAAAATCCCCCCCCCCCGTGCCCTTACTCGAGTGTCAGAATTTTTCTTTACATTAAGTATTAAATATTACGCCATTATCTCACGTCAAGTGTCAAAATGCAAGGGCCCCCCTACAGAGGTCAACCCCTCCCCCCCCCGGGACTCCAAATCCCTACCTACGCCACTGTGGCGACGCAGAACGAGTTGACGCTAAATATTGTAGAGATCGATGAACAATATGTCTAGAGTTTCGATCAACAAAATTACTTACGACGAGGTCATGGATCTAGGCACATTAATCAATTTGTCTATCTGAAGGATTTTAGTGACTGGATCTGTTGTAAACCTAGATCTGATGATCCAAACACCACATCAATCATAGGAACCTAGCAAAAAAAAAAAAAAAATTGGATCGTCAAGGCGTACAATTGTTGTGCAGACCTCCCAAAGTCCTACAAACCCATTTAGTCCCTGCTAGGAGCGAACTCTGTTTGAGCCTAAACTGGAACCAATGACAACAGACAAAATATGAAAATCCTTTTTTAAAAAAAGGGGAAGAACTCAGTACTTAAAACTATATCTACCAATAACGTACAAGTTATTTCCCTTATTCGATATCAAACAAAATAATTAATTACCAATGATTAATTGAATAGTTGAGTATTTTTGTTTATCGATTCATGTTTTGTTAGGTACAATATAAATAATTGTTTTAAGTATCAACTTGATCGGAGAATGCGTGAGGGAGAAATAGCGTTAACAATTATTTGGGACTAAACCCAACAAATTTATCCATATCTGTGAATACTGAAGTATTAGTTTCCCTTGCTGCTGTTCAAAAAAAATGATGAATTCCCAGTAATTAATTGTCTAATGGGCTACTTTTTTTATTGATTCGTATCTTGTCTATGTCAATGAATAATTGTTCGTAGTTTTTAACTTGAGCCGTGAATGAGTGCACCCACTTTTTACCAGATAGACAGACAAGAGTGAGTTGAAATAAGCCTTGTCAAAAAGTGGCAGTAAAAAAAAATAATATCGAGTCTTCACAAAGCTTCTACCAACTCACTCCGTCTGTCTATTTGGTACACCTTATTGCTCCTTTTGTCACTCTCGGACCAAGGGGAAACTTTGCACAATTATTCATCATTGGCTCTAAAAAGAATAAAAAATGTGGCTACTTATTGGAGTATGTTTACGATGTCTTGTATAGATGGTCTACTGATTACCTTGACATATTGGTCTACTGATTATTTTGACATATTGGTCTAATAATAACCTTGAGATGTTGGTCTAATAAAAACCTTGACATATTGGTCTAATAAAAACCTTGACATATTGGTCTAATAATAACCTTGGCATATTGGTCTACTGATTATTTTGACATATTGGTCTAATAATAATCTTGCGATGTTGGTCTAATACTAACCTTGACATATTGGTCTAATAAAAACCTTGGCATATTGGTCTAATAATAACCTTGGCATATTGGTCTAATAAAACCTTGACATATTGGTCTAATAATAACCTTGGTATATTGGTGTCACAGCCTGGTTTTGTTATAGGCGTGATGACGCGAATGTCTCTGTGTTGTAGATACCTCTACAATGTTCTTTGTTGATAACTAAATACTTTCACACGCGCACTAGAGTTGCCAGTGCGTGAGAACACTAATATACTAAACTCTCCAATGACAACATTTAGAATTATTAATAAACACTCTGGTAGCAGACATGGTTTTTATTACATGTAAAATATAATTCATGAAAGGTATTGGCAAGTCCAGCCATCAAGAAATATTCACAATAACATAGTGCATTATAATCCAATGAAATACTTCAGATATCACATATACTCCAAAAAATCAACTTCAACGTCTATATCTTTTACTACACTGGACGAGATATCCATAATATACCTCTCTTCACGAGAGTCCAAAAATCCACTGAGATGTCCACCTCGTGGTCAGTCCCCGACCAGGAAAAAATCTCGTGCTAAACGTGCACGGAATGGTTCAGTGATTACTATTCACCAAATATTACAGGGGTTCTAAAACTGACGTGACAATTGGTCTAATAAAAACCTTGACATATTGGTCTAATAATAATCTTGAGATTTTGGTCTAATACTAACCTTGACATATTGGTCTAATAAAAACCTTGACATATTGGTCTACTGATTATTTTGACATATTGGTCTAATAATAACCTTGGCATATTGGTCTAATAATAACCTTGTCATATTGGTCTAATAAAAACCTTGACATATTGGTCTAATAATAACATTGACATATTGGTCTAATAATAACCTTGGCATATTGGTCTAATAATAACCTTGGCATGTTGGTCTAATAATAACCTTGGCATATTGGTCTAATAATAACCTTGGTATATTGGTCTAATAATAACCTTGGCATATTGGTCTAATAAAAACCTTGACATATTGGTGTAATAATAACCTTGACATATTGGTCTAATAATAACCTTGGCATATTGGTCTAATAATAACCTTGACATTATTTTTGTTAAATTATTTCCTTGTTGGTCAGTAAAATGTGTGAAAGTTCCATCACTCACACATCCTAAGATGTTCTGAGTTCGCCAGAGTTCCCTCCCTCTAAATGAGTAGTCGATCACGTTGGTCCCGGGAAATGGGGTAATTCTTCCCAAATTGGGTTAAGTATGAACTATTGGCGTGGATAAAGACGGGCTTAAAATAAACTCTTTGCTATTATGAATCAAATACCTTTTTTTTTTCCAACCATATTTTTTAATGCAAAAGTAGGACAAACACGCCTGTTTATCCTTTCAATTATTAGGCATTAAACGGACACAAAAAATAATGACGTCATTTCGTACAATTATTATAAGTGCTTAAAAGTGAGATTTTTATATGGGAAAAAAAGTGAAGAAATCAAAGCGCTGCACTATTTTTATTGTCAATTGTATGAACATATTTCGACAGCAAAGCTAAAGCCATTGCGATTTTCACATCTGCGAGATATTAAAACTAAAACCTTTGTTTTGAGTAGCAGCAGAGTACGGGTAGCGAGGGTGTCGTGTGTACCGACCAGATTCTCCCTTTGACTTTCCTGGATGTATTTCGGCTGCACAATTTAAACTGAGCTTCCGTGTTTTCTTCTTCTAAAAGTCACAGCATAAACTCCATGAGCTAGTTCTTCAAAAGGATTAGCTCCACTTTGAGTTGGCAGCAGCCCGCCATGAAGAAAAACACTGGAGACCCGGACGTGGCTGATTGCAGAGAGTTTTGTTTGAACCCAACGAATGGGAGAGTTACGAGGACTACAGACTCAAAAGCTGCCGTTGTTTCTACGCGTGGCACTCTACAACTCGAAGCGCTTATCAACATCCGACTTCAGCATATTTTGTCACATGCTAACAACAAGTTGGGGCTGCGTCTTTGTTCTTCTGGAAGCGAATCATTTTTGTTTTTAAAAATCAAACATGCAAACCATTTTTAGTTCCAACAATAATTTTTTGAAACAATGATTTACCGAAAAATAAAATTAATCACACTTAATATAGGCCGCAATAGAAACGGGAAATACTAAACTGAAATGTGTGTAACATTTCTCTATCAATATTTGTTACTTGCTAAAAGAAGATAGGTGTATAGACTAGTTACTAATGATTGACATGGAACGTTCCCTTTTTACAAAGCTTCTATCAAGTCACTCTGTCTGTCTGTCACAATGTTTGTACACGTTATTTCTCCCACACTCTTCTCGGATTAAGCTGAATATTTTGCACAATTCTTTCTTTTACATGACAACACAATTAGTTAACTATTGGTAATTAATTATTTTTTTTGGTATCTCTAACAAGGGAAAGAAATTCTACTTGACTGAAGTGTTGGTATAATCTAAATTAGTCCCCTTTATACGTCGCCGCCAATCGCGTTTGCCCGCGGAGGTGTTAGCCACGAGTTCGAATTCAGGTTGATCCCCCCCCCCTTTTTTTTAAAACCGATTACTGTAAAATCCCCCCCTCCCACCATGTTCCCAGCTGGTCTAGATATGTGATAGGATCGTAGCGTAGTGAGGAAAGCTAGAGCATAAATAGCGTTAAACAAAATGAATTGGTACAAATATCATCAAATTTCACAGAGTTATTGTTGTTGGTCTAGATTTAATACAGATTTAATAACATGACTGATCCAAACTAATTGATACAATGGACCTCAAACAACATTTAGCCACGTGATAATATTGATAAAACAATGGGTAAAAAACGTATCACGTGACAGCCTTTATGGATTACTTAACTTGTGTAAAAGAGATAGAGCATCACGTGGCTAAATGTTGTTTGTTTATGATTGGTGAATGAGGTCCATTACTCTTCGTATAAGCTTTGTTGTTGTTGTTGTTATATTTTTTATATATAAATCAAGTTCCACTGAAACCTGCCTTTTATCTCTTTGTTGATGCACGGACCGTCCATGAGTTCACGCGACAACACAAACGTTATTCACGAGTCTTGTACATTTGTCTGGAAATTTATTGTAATTTTTGTTCCTTATAGTAAACATTGGTTTTCAGTTGAATTCCGTTGTAATAATTGGTGTACAAAACGTCAGTGAGTGTGTGTGTGTGTGTGTGCGTTGAGTTCACTGGGTCCTCTTGGAATCAGATCATTGCATTAGAAGTGAATTAGTGAGAAAGGTCTTATACCCTTTGACCTTTCGGTTGAAAACGAGGCTATCGTCTCGGCCATTGTGCCTTTATTTAAATTGGACTAAAGAGAAAGTCTGTTCTGGTTAGTTTTGATTTGACATCGTGTCACATTGACTTTATTGTGAAGTGATACCTAGTTAATACTTAGAAAGCGTCTCTGTCGATTTGGCAAGTTTGTTTTGAAGTAAGACACTTTGTTTTACAATATTTCACTTTGTTTTTACAGTAAGACATTTTGTTTTTACAATAAGACACTCAGTATCAAATCAAGACACTTTGTGTTTGGCCAAGACACTCTGTATCAAATCAAGACACTTTGTGTTACGCCTAAACAATTTGTGTTAGGCCAAGACACTGTTAGGCCAAGACATTTTGTGTTGTCAAGACACATTGTGTTAGATCAAGACACTTGGTGTCAGGCCAAGACACTGTGTTAGGCCAAGACACTGTGTTAGGCCAAGACACTGTGTTAGGCCAAGACATTTTGTTTGGCTGCTTACTGTAGCATGTTTACGGTGTCTTGTTTAGATGACGTCACCCGCTCACCTACTTTGGAGGACTGTCATCCTAGAGCCGTTGTTCAAAACAAAGCAGTTAAAAGCGGAGGGGTGTCCCTCTCTCCTTTCATAGGGGCACCCCCCTCCCACGGTCCTCTCCAACATTTTGGACACCTCCTCTCCCCCCCCCGGTACAATTTACGTCACTTCCAGGTTGTGAGGGCACTTAAGAGAAGAGTATGAAGACAGAAATTGTCTGTCCTGGTTTAGCGGGATTAAATCATGGGGGAGAAATGTCTGTGTGGCATGGCATCATAAAGCAAGTCATCACGTGGTCTAGTCTCACACAGACTATCGGCATTGCGTTGTACTATGAAAGTCACTGAAACTGTAGAGTCCCAGCAGAGAATCACCACTCGGTAATCGACTTTCTGGAATAATCTCTGAATGAATTGGACACCTAGTTGTCTTGATATTCAGTGACCGCAGCTTGACAAGTGTACGTTGATTTGATATCACGCTTGATAAATAGATCGTTTCCTACTTTTCTAGAAACATTGGTATTGTAAGAGTTGGTTGATTTGATTCTCGGCACAAGTATTATGTTGACTTGCAGTGTGTGTACTTTGCGGACATGGCGAAGATCTGTTTTTGTGTGTGAGAGAGAGAGGCAAAGAGAGAGAGAGAGAGTTCTATATCTCAGTTTGGTCTGACAGGGATCTCCACAACCTACGTAGATCTTTGTATGAAATTTTTGTATTTGTTGTGTTCTATAGATGAGATATATCAATTGTATTAAGGCCCACCAATAGTGACGCAACTAAAAAAGAGCAGACTACGTTGGGCAGGTCACCATGAAAGAATGTCAGACAACAGAGGAGCGAAAATCGTATACAGGCAAAAACCAAAATGCAGGCGACCCAAAGGCAGACCCCGAATGCGATGGATTGACGATGTGGAAGCAGATCTGAAGCGGCTTGGGGGTCAGGGCATGGAGACGAAAGGCCCAGGAAAGATCTGAATGGAAGGATGTGCTAAAGCAGGCCAGAGCCCTCCATGGGCTGTAGCGCCACTGGGATGGATGGATGGATGTGTTCTATAGAGCGCTCTTGACGGCGATTTGCGAGTAAGAGAAATAGTGTTTTGGTTATTTCACATTAGGAAAGGGAAGGGAAAGGTGTAGCCGAAACTAAATGTTATAGTCTTCTAGATTGAATACTAATTAGATGGAAGGGATCTATAACAGTCTAATTGATCCTCTACTTTAGATGGTAGCACGCTTAAACCTTCAATCTTGAGTCTAAACTAGACGAGAATAGATTTTAGACTTGCATCATGTTGCCATTAGATTGAGTCTGAACCAGATGGAAGTACATTGTAGATTGTGTGGGAGTCGAAGAGTTGAACTTTGCAGTAAGAACTCACGGAAGTGGACCAGAGCACTATCAACTTTTTCATATACTTACATTAAAATATGGTTATAAAACTTTGGCAGAAACTTCGTAACCCTCTCTAAATCTAAATAAAACGCTGACAGATATCCTCTAAAATTTGCATATAAGGAACTTTATTTCATGATAACAATGTAACCGTAAGTCTTGACTAGGGAACCGTCTCAAGTCGGGTCACTTAAGTTTTATGTAGATCTCATGGGAATAATACTTGTACAGGCTGCTTTTTTTTTGTAAAAAAAAATAGGTGCTGGTACTCAGTGATGGATTGCCTAACTTTTAACTACTAATAAATTAATTATAAACGTTAAAATACATAAAAAGGTCATAATTTTCCCCCACATTGAAAAAAGGTGTCCGTCACCAAAAAAAGCACTGCTTGTACACATCATGTTCTTGGGTTTACATGAAAATATCAATCCATTGATCGATGTGCGTGCGTGCATGCGTGTCTCTAGATGACATGTAACTAAACAGTTTCTTGGTGTCTGGAGCTGTCACTTCACTTCGATTTGTTTTTAATGAGAACACAGTTGTCTTCCTTGGATGTGTCCAGCGGTCGATTGGAAATCTTGACCTAATGAGCTTGTAATTACTCCAGCTGATGATCTACATCTTAATGGTCATCGCGTCTGATAGGCACAAGGAGGTAGCTTTGGTGTGCATACATTTCCGATAGGCCTCAGGAAACAAAAACAGAGCAATACAATGCATTTTTGGGGAAGTCATTTTGCATGTAATGGAAACATGTACTGCATCGCTACATATGAATAAAATGCTAAGACTAAGACTTGCTTTGTTGATCCATACGGAAATTAGTTGTGATTACAAGGACTCTTTTCTCATATAAAGACAACATAACAGAAAAATACACATAAATACAACAGACACAACATAAAGAGTTCATTTAGCGACTACACACATATGCTTTATGGTTATGCTGTTTTGTTGGTTACTGGTGAAGTCATCTTGAATCATTTTTTATTTCTTCGGATTCTCGGATTCTCCGTAAATGTCCTGATAGTAAGAAAGACAGCAATTAATCATGAATTCAATGTCAGTTTTATTTCTCCTTTTTATGTAGCAATTGTAGTCCTATCATTAGATTCTCTGCAGTGAATGCACTAACTCCCTTACCTTAGGCAAAAAAACTACTTGCCCCAGACCTATGTCTGGGCAAGAGACGCCGTATGGAGGATAGAAAGGAGGAGGCCACAAAAAGCTGTGCTACCTGGCCATCATTTCTGGTGGTTAGGTGCACAGAGGAGGGGAAAAGTCTGACAAAGATGAGCCCTTTTGTCATCTACAAGGGACTTAAGTCAGTAGTGGGAGAGCCCAAGAGTGTGTCTAAGCTACACAAGTCTTTGGAACTTCTAGTAGAAGTTGATAGCAAGATACACTCTGATGGGCTTTTAAGATGCAGAAGACTCTGTGATCTCCAAGTGGAAGTCATGCCACACGAGTCTGAACACCAGCAGAGGTGTAATCAGCTCTAGGGACCTACTGGAATGTTCCGAGAAGGAAGTAGTGGAGGGCATTGAAGGAGTCACCCATGCCCGGCGCATTACCAGGCGCAGGGATGGTGAGGAGGTCAAAACCGCCACTATTATCCTCACATTTGGAACTAGGACACCGCCAGAGTATGTGAAGGCAGGATACCTACGAGTTCCAGTGAGGCCCTACATACCTAACCCCATGAGGGGCTTCAAGTGCCAGGGTTATGGACACGGCACGGCAGTCTGCAAGAGGAACACTGTGTGTGTCAGATGTGCTGGAGAAGGTCATGAGGACAAGGGCTGCACAGCCCAGTTCAAATGCCCAAACTGTCACGCTGGCCACTCAGCCTACTCCCCAAGAACTGCCCTCCGGGGGCCTCCCAAGGCCAAATAGCTCCAAGTAGGTCATCTAGAATAAGTCATGGATTCCAGAATTGTACAGTGGATTTGTAGAGGCCTCAAGGCCAATTATGAGGAAATGCAGCTACTGATGGACTCTGAGACTCCTGTAGCTGTCTGCCTACACCTACATGAAACATTTCTGAAAGATAGCATCAGCTTCCGAAGCTACAGTGCTTACAGCAAGAATGTTGAGGATGCAGAGAGAGCATCAGGTGGAGTCTGTATCCTTGTGAAGGATAGCATCCCCCATGAGAGGGTAGAACTACAGACCTCACTACAGGCCGTAGCAGCTAGGATAACCCTTCACAAGGTTATCACTTACTGCAGCCTGTATCTACCACCAGGCGCTCCATTAAACAAAACAGACATGGAGGACCTATTGAAACAACTCCCCCGGCCTTACATAATCCTTGGGGATTTCAATGCCCATAACACTATGTGGGGATCCAACAATACCGACACAAGAGGCCGTATGCTGGAGGATATCTTCCTCCAACATGATTTATGCATACTTAATGATGCATCACCGACCTACTTGCACCCAGGAACTGGATCTCTCACATGCATTGACCTCACCGTATGCGTCCCTGGACTTCTGGACGACTTTAAATGGTCAGTTAGCAATGATCTACGGGGAAGCGATCACTTCCCAATCATCATTACTAACAATCTCCCCTCATTGGGACGACCTCAGCGGTGGAAACTGAATAAGGCCGATTGGGAACAATACCAAAAAAGATGCTCAGAGGATAACACAGAAAATATCCAGATGAGGGAAAAGATCCCTGTCGTGAAAACTACAAAATTTTTAGGCTTCACTCTAGATTCCAAATTTAATTTTCTCCCCCACATTAAGGAACTTAAGAGAAAATGCCAAAAGTCATTAAACATACTTAGAGTGCTCAGCCATACGGACTGGGGAGCTGACAGAGATACTTTGCTGCTGCTATATCGGAGTCTAATTCGATCCAAGCTAGACTACGGATCCATAATATATGGAGCAGCAAGGAAGTCGTACCTAAAAATACTGGAACCAATACAAAATGCTGCCTTGCGTCTCTGTCTCGGCGCGTTTCGTACATCACCTATCCCAAGCCTCCAAAAAGCTTGCAATGCAGTATATAGTCAAGCTAAAATCCAACCCCACGAACCCTGCTTTCGACTCCATATTTAACCCCACAGAGGTAGAATTATACAATCGAAGGCCTAACGTCATACAGCCGTTAGGCCTTCGAATGAGAGAACCCATCCAAAACTTAACTCCACCCATTGACCAAATCTCTAAAATAGAAACCCCTCAGAATCCTCCTTGGCTAATGAATAAACCCAAATTAAATTTATCCCTCCTTAATTTCAAAAAAGAAAATACAGACCCAAGCATACTTCAAGTCCACTTTAGGGAACTGCAAGAGAGCTACGGAGATTGTGGCACCATCTACACAGACGGATCCAAAATGGATGGAAAGGTCGCGTGTGCCTGCTCCTTTCGGAACAAAACAATCTCCCGTAGACTCCCCGATGGCTGCTCCATCTTTACGGCCGAATTGCATGCAATATCGCTCGCACTTATGGCCGTCAAAGCATCAGAAAGGAAGAAATTTATAATCTGCTCCGACTCCAAATCTGCATTGCAAGCTTTGGGGCGGATGAAGACTGACATTCCATTGGTACATAAGAGTCTGAAGCTGTTGGACCAAATAACAGCCGATCATAGGGATGTCACCTTCATCTGGGTCCCCTCCCATGTGGGCATTGAAGGAAACGAAGCCGCAGACAGAGAAGCAAAGAGAGCCCTAAATCATGCGGTGTCAGGAACAAAATTCCCTGCTCGGACCTGAGACAAAGTATTGCCTCTGCCACCTACCAAGAGTGGCAGGACCGATGGGAGGCTGAGACTCACAATAAACTCAGGCAGATTGTGGCGGATGTCAGGTGGCGGTCCACATCTAAGGGTCTGACAAAGCGTGGTAGCACGACCAAATCCAGACTTAGGATTGGCCACACCTACATCACGCACTCTTTTGTGCTGAAGAAAGAAGAGCCCCCACTCTGAGTATTGTGACTCCCGCCTCACTGTGGAACATATCCTCATCGACTGCCCCAGATACCAGGATGTCAGGGAGAAATATTTTAGAGCCACTAATTTAAAAACACTATTCAATAATGTCGACCCTGGGAAGGTACTGGGCTTTATCCGGGAAGTGGGGTTGTCTACGAAGATCTGATTTATGAATTCTGTAGACATGTACTATTTACATTAGAATTTTACCAAATTATTAAATTTTTACTACCTCTACTATTTTAACTGTGAATAGACCTTGATTTTAATGATTTGACTGTATGGAATTTGGCCCTTGTTGTGTGGAGGGAGAGTGGCCCTTGAGGGACTGCAGGCACGACATGGCCTAAATTGTGCCGATGTGCCCAAAATCAAATCAAATCAAGGTGTATGTTATTGACCTGGTGTTTGTTATTGACCTGGTGTTTGTTATTGACCTGGTTTTTGCTATTGACCTGGTGTTTGTTAATGACCTGGTGTTTGTTATAGACCTTTTTTTATTGACCTGGTTTTTGTTATTGACCTGGTTTTTGTTATTGACCTGGTGTTTGTTATTGACATCATGTTCGTTATTGACCTGGTGTTTGTTATTGACATCATGTTCGTTATTGACCTGGTGTTTTTTATTAGCCTGGTGTTTGTTATTGACCTGGTGTTTGTTATTGACCTGGTGTTTGTTATTGACCTGGTGTTAGTGTTGATTAGACAATTTGTTTTCCTGTTATTGGCCCAGTGCACAAGGGATGTAGCTTTTTTTCTCCCCGTGCATTGAGCTGTTTGCCTTGAGCCAACAGTTTCTCCATACCAGTATGTCAAAAGTTGGATCACAATAAAAGACAGTAAAGACACTTGAGTTTATACCTAACAATATTTTACGTTTCTTTGTACTATCTGTATTTTGCTGTTATTGTTGTGTTATCTTTTGTTGTTGTTTTTGTTTTGTTTTGTTTTGTGTGTTTTTTTTAATTCCTATTGTAAGAAGAAGACTTCGAATTCACTGTCATTGTTGCGATTTTTTCATTTATGCGACCGGAAGTCTCCATATCTTGACTGTGACATTGATGACGTCATTCTTGTCTTTATGACTGATCAATTTTAAAGTGAGAGGGTTAGTTCTATTATTGGGGTCCGGGTGCAATTTAAAAATTAAAATGACAGCCTCCACGAGTCACGTGAATCAAATGCATTTATCGTGCATGTGTGTTTCTGCATATAAGTGTGTGTATGTGTGCTACTGAAGATAGAGGTGTGTTTGTTTGTCCGATGAAAGCTGCCGTAGGACAACAAGAATGATTTGTCCATGCTGATATGGAAGCAGGCAGTCATTTCCCTGGCCAATGTTAGAGAGGCTTTGTGTGTGCGCACGCAGGCCAGGGTGCCATGTACACCCTGGCTACCGGAAGAAGGAGGCCCGGCGGTGGAGGGTCAAATGAACAGCCGCTTTTGTCGTTGGTCATTTCTATGAACGCACACGGTTGTCCTCGTGTGTGTCTTGTCTTTATCTCGAGACGTTTTGAACTTACAGCTCAATGTTGTCTGCATCCATGTCTGTGTTTATCTCGAGACGTTTTGAGTCTTGCACATATCAGACTTTGATGTTGTGCGTCTCTTGTCTTGTAATTATCTAATTAAACTATCAACTGGCATGAACTCTGGGTCAGATAACGATGTCAGTAAACACTTGCTGGAAGAAGGTTTAGGCCATTGGATACGGAAAATATTTGACTATCTGAAATGTACAAATGTTGAGAAACGCTGGACTTAAGCAGAAATGAAGCAGTAACCAATTACACGGACTCTCCAGGCCAGGAGAAAGACAATTTGGGGGGGGGGGGGCAGCGGAGTCTGCGTACTAGAGTATCTATTATCACAAATACATTGGCCAGGAAGTTGGGGGAACAGTTGGTTGTCAATAGTCATAGTTATCTCCCTTGCACGCTTATTAGACTTGTGCTGAGCTGACATTCGTCATGTAGGCCTATTTCTGTGTTCATAGAATTGATCTTAACATTGATTCCAGTAGTGGTTCTAGACTCTACATAGTGTTCTTACATGGTAGTCCGTTGGGTTGTAGCCCCAGACAGCTAGTCCCAACTAAACAGTTGTAGGCCTATTGTATATAGAACTTGACTCAAACTTTTTTAACCTAATTGAACGCATCTTTTGTAGGCAATACACGTAGCTTCCACTTCCAATGGAGATAGAACAAAGAACACAAAATGCACATCGCTTCAAAACAATCAACACACATCCTTCTATAGCTCAGTCTCCGAGTTGAACCGAGACTTGAACCCAGACCAATCGTCACGGTAGGCCTGAACTTTGACATGTGACGTGGGAACCTGTGCTCAAGTGGGGACCAGTAGCTCGTTGTCACGTCACAGGTCAGATTTCAGTCCTACTGTGGCGTTTGGTCTCGCTTGAAGTGACTTTCATCGGTCGTTCCTCCCTATTTTTAAAAGTCGTCTGCTGTAGTCTTACTCAAGGTTACATCAGACTTCACCAAGCAATACAGCCACTTCATGACCTTTGACTTTGCATGTTCCATATTGAAAGAACTGTACATTCATATCCTTCTCTTTTAGACATCACCAAGAGCTATTTAAATTGTGCAAACAGATTGTCGACGTTCTCTCTCTTGGCTTTCAACTGTAGTTTCTAAAAGACAGTCTTGTTAGTTGGAAGTCTGTTTTGTTTTTTTTAATGTGTCCTTCGTGTTTGCCTGTCTTGTAATGTTGGATGTTGTTGTATAGAACGTACTGTGTCATGTTGGATGTTGTTGTATAGAACTTACAGTGTCATGTTGGATGTTGTATAGAGCTTACAGTGTCATGTTGGGTGTTGCTGTATAGAACTTACTGTGTCATGTTGGATGTTGTTATATAGAACTTACAAGCTGCCTAGTTTGCCTATGCCAAAGCCCAGCCTTGGGAGGGGGGGGGAGCCACTAGTAAAAGTTTGATATACACTAGTCTGCATATGAAACCTCCGCACTCATGAACATTGTCTCAAACATTGCAAAAGTTTTAGTATCCATGACAAAACCTTTTGCAGATTGAGGATTGAAAGCATAATGTAAAAGTGGCGAGACCACTATGCGCTGGACTATAAGCCTACTATGCACTGGACTAGTAGATTGAATGCCTCAATGTATGGTCATGTGTGTAGTCTGTGTATTGCTTTTGTTTTTTAACTATAATTTTTTTCATGCTGTATATAAAATAGCTGAAAGCGTTGAAACAATATTGTAGAGAAGAAAAAGAAATAGATCAAAAGGGAGATAATTATACTTCACAGCCGTTGGAATGAGTTGTGTCCCCTGTGTTTTGTTTACACTATGGATTCATTCTGTAAGTCGCTTGTTCATTTTCTGTCTCTTGTATTTTTCAGTGGATGTACCTGGTGCCTCTGATTATCATGATGGTCATCATGTCTTCTGCAGACCAGCAAGGTCAAGGTGGTGGCGGCGGACGTTAATTACAGACATGGTAGTAGTTCCTCGACTGTTTGGCTTCGTGTCAGTGGGTGTGCGTGTGTGCGTATGTTTGGCTTCGTATCTGTTTGCCTGTGTGTGTGTGTAAGATGGGAATATTTCCAATGACTGCCAATGTTAATGTCAACTTTTGTGTGCGTCTAGAATTGAGAAGGTTTACTGTAAAGATAGAATTACAAAGTATAATCAGAACTGTCTCTAGTGGGTCTGTATGTCTAGAAGTTGGTACCTAAAACAAAAACAAAAAAAATGTTTGAAACACAATTTTCCGTCGCTTCTATTTTGACAAGTGCGTTTGAACTGTTGGAACTAGATCTATTTCAAATGAGTACAATGGAACTCTATAGGAAAAACTTGACTGAGGTCTTGCGTGTCATACTTTGTTATACAGTTCACGCAGTTTCATTGGTTGCATCACTAGTGGGTGAAATGCATGGATTCGTAAACATCTATTCTATTAAATTAGTCAACAACCCCCCTCGCCCCCCCTCCCCTCCGTGGAGCTCACATCAAATTTTGTTAGAACAAATGAAGGTAAAGACTCTGACCCGAAGTTAACCCTTTGCTCTATCAATTTAAGTGATAGTGTGAAAATGGCTTTGTTTCATAACATTAGACACCTGAAAGTGCAAGGGTTAACACGCTGAGAGGCTGGTTAAACGGATGACAAATGTGCGTGCTGAATGAAGATAACTGAAATCTTGTGGGAGAAACAACCTCGCCCCCCCCCCCCCCGCCTAAACAATACATGGGCTGATGAAAATGTTGATGTTATTGTGTCCAAGGAAAAATCTGCTAGCAATTTGGTGACGTAATGGTTCTAAAATTAGCTCTGTACATGTGCTGGGAGTGTCACGAAGTGAATATTTGAATTTTAGGGGGTTGACTTTTTATGTTTTTCAATAAATTTTTACTTGGATTCATTTTTGATGTTTCATTTATTTATTTCTGAATGTTTTTGTGTCTTGATATCAACATGAAATAAACATGTTACTCTGGTCTCAGTGTGTTGCTCATTTGTATTAAAATATTGCCATTGTTGTGATGTAACATTGTTGGGCTGTGACTGGGATGGCTGCCTGGTCGCGCGAAAGGCACTGGACTGTCGTCTGGATGGTCCCGAGTTCAATCTCTCACCGCCGCCAGCTCCCGTCGTCTTATTTATCTTATCTTATATAATACAGACGTTACTTCAAAAAAGAAGATGATTACGTCCTAAGCGTCATGCATTCAGTCATGCATATTAACCAATGACCTAAATTCTACCAAGTCACTGGTTTTCCTGGCTAGCTCAGGCAACCCATTCCATGCTCTAATAGCACTAGGGAAAAAAAGGCTAAGATATAACAATCTTCAGTTCTGAAGGCACATTCGAAACGTCAAATAAAACAATGTTTTAAATTTTTGTAGAATAAAGGATTGGCTCCAGTAGTGCGACTTGGTGACCAAAAAGACCAAGCCATCAATGATACCATACGAGATAACTCCAAAACTTGATACACTTCAAATTTTGTAACCATTCATTCAAATCGTGTCAATAGCCAGTGTCACCCAGGTGAAGTCTATGAGCTGGTCAACACACACACACAATGACACCCTGGTCAGTATTCTCAATTCACACACCACACAGATAACAATAACACACTATCTAGAACAGTCGTGAGCCGCATTAAAAAGGTTTTGGGAATGGGGGCCGCATAATGTTCCTGAACTGTAGAACTAGCTTACTACTTGTGACTCCCAAAGAAGAACCTATTGTAACTTCTCTTTCAGGTCAGAATTTGCTTGGAGCTGAGCAAACGTGTGCACAAAAGGATTAAGCTGATGTTCTCGAAAACAAACTGGATCCAAGTCTGAAAATCTGCTTTCAAATTCAATAATCAAGGAATCCAAATAAGTCTTGTACTTTTCAACCATTTAAATAGAAATAGTTTCCACTTTCCGCAAAGTAAAATGACAAAGCCTGTTTTCACTTGCTTGCCTGGAGAAATGGGATAGCTATGTTTCAAAAGTTTTAACATGCACAAACATTTAAAAATACAAACAAGCCTTTGTACTACTCTGGATTCAAAACACCCACTCCTCATTAGAAATATTAGTAACGAGGTCACAGTCAATGTCCTTTAAGGAACAACCATGTCTTCCTTGACATCCCATTTTCTTCTTGCACACGCTAAGCCAGCGGACACTTCTGTAGTACCCGAACATCGGAGTCTTTGTTTACAAATCTTCCATTAATTTTCGGAACTGTCTGTGGTTAAAACCCCTATCTCTGTTTGATAACTGAGATGTTTAGGTCAACAATATGTTTGATATTTAATGCAGCTTTGCGCAAAACTTCCCGTTTAAAGTTTGTGGTTCAGATATTATTCTTTAATTTTTTTACAAAACATGTTTTTCTATGTCAAAGCACGGGCTCCATTAGCTTTTACACCTGCCATCTTGTTAGAAGCCAACCCAACACTTTTAACACAGTTCTTCATGGCGTTGAATAAATACTGGTGTCAGCTTGTAATTATATATACATCAAGTTCTTGTTGATTTATGTTTCTTTGTATTATATTTATACCTTTTCTGGTATTGTTAGAGTTGTGCATTTGTTGTTGCGTATGTCTACTAGATCTACTGAGTAATATCACTACAACATGTACATCTAGAAATAAACTCCATCGAAGCAGACGAATTACTTTTAATCATGGTTATAAAACAGTTCACAATAAATTGGCAACACCAGCCATCAAGAAATCACATAAAATACTTCACATAAATTCACAATTTAATCCAAATGAAATTCATCAAATACATAGCTAACTACCCAAGGCGTCGACTAATTTCGGACCATGTGGTCAACTCCCAAAACGAGACTTCTTACCCACAATTCAACTGTGGCCCCTTTGTTTCTCACGTGAGACACAAATATAAAGTTTACTCTGTGCTTCCCAACTATGTTCATGTCACTGGCTATCAAACAATGATGTGACAACTGGCCTTGAGTTTGTGTCTTTGACTGAATGATTCAACATATTGCCAATAAGAAAAATCTTCGTTTAAACTTTTCAGAATGGCGTTTAGAAACAATGTTTCTTAATCCTCTTCATCATAAGAATCAGAAGTTTCAATAGTTGAAATACATATTTAAAATTATATATGTTTAATATATTTACATATGTATAATCTGTTGGCACACCTAATTTATGTATGTGTCAGCGGGCCGCATACACAACTCCGGCGGGTCGCATGTGGCCCCCGTTCCGTGTAATTTGACCACCCCTGATCTAGAATATAGATTGCAACAATATCATTAAACTTCTAACAGCCATCTAACTTCACGTTTAAACATATCAATAACAAGTGGATTTTCAGTGCGATAGAAATAAATCACCTTTGTAAATGTCTATCCAAAAAAAAAATTATAAAAAATATTCATTTGCCCTATTTATTTTAGCCCATGTAAAACTGACACAGGCAGTGGCTAGAAACCATGGGCGCTAATGAGTTCATTTCTACCGAGCCCACCACAACTAGGGGCCCAAACAGGCTCATGTAAAATGTGTTAAGTTAACTTGTTGACCCGGTCTTTTGCAGCTTCATTGTAAACTGAGGGCCGGACATGGCTCGCGGGCCGTAGTTTGGACAAAAAATGGAAAGTATGTAGTCAAAGAGTAATGTTTCCTCAGATTTTTTTACCTTAGTACATAGGCCCTAAGATCTAGACTGCGTTGAACAAAAGCTTGCAACCATGGGAGCTGGGGGCGGTCAGAGATTGAACTCGGGACCATGGAGACGACAGTTCAGTGCCTTTCCCACGACCAGGCAGCAATCCCAACAAATTTAAATGTACCACATTATTTTGTGTGTGTGTTGTTGTTTTTTTTTTTTTTTTGCTGTTTCTACACATTATCACATTACTTTGATTAAATCCTATTTTATTCATTGTTCTTGAATTATATTTCTGGTGTCCGGGCAAAATAAAAAAGCGAATGTTAATCTAATTACTGTAGTAAGCAATCTGTAAAAGGAAGATAACTCTTAAATTTCTAGTATTGCGTTTCATCAAATTTGATTTTTGCATTTGATGACAATAGCAATAGCAATAATTGCATTAATTTATAGTCATTGCTTTTTAAGATTAATTATGTTTACCTTTGTTTTGGTTTAAGTCAGGGGTTCTCAATAGAAGGCTTTATAGTTGTTAGTTTCAAACTTTCCTCTCTACAGAGTATAAAGGGGTCTAATTTAACTTATACCAATTTCTTTCCCTTGTTCGAAATACCAAACGAAATAATTAATTACCGATAATTAATTAACTAACATGTTAATTATATTTTTTTTTTATTGATTCTTGTGTTGTCAGAAGTCCATTAGTGAACGTCTGTCCTGGAATCCACATATTGATGAAACTATAAAAAAATCCAACAAAGCATTAGGGTTTATTAAAAGAAATTTCTATAAATCAATAAGAACATAAAACTAAAATGTTATTTAACCTTGGTTAGGCCAATAATAGAATATGCATCCACCGTTTGGGACCCCTCAACTCTAGAAAACATTAAGAAACTGGAACACACACAAAATAGAGCAGTGAGATTCATAACAAACGAATATTCACATTTGACTAGAGTAACACCTTTAGTAAAATCACTAAATTTAGAAAGCCTTCAGGACAGAAGACTCAAAAGTAAAGTAGCAATTATACATAAAACACTGAACCATAATCTTCAAATACAAAATTTAATAAAATACTCTGAAAGACACAAAGATAAAGACACATTCCTCGTCCCATATGCTAGGACAAAATTGTACAAATACTCCTTCTTCCCTAGTGCTATTAGAGCATGGAATCGGTTGCCTGAGCTAGCCAGGAAAACCAGTGACTTGGCAGAATTTAAGTCATTGGCTAATTTGCATGACTAAATGCATGACGCGTAGGACGTAATCATCTTCTTTTTTGTTGAAGTAACATCTGTATTATATAAGATAAGATAAGATAAGCTTTGTTTAAAAAAAAAGTAATCTTTCTTTTTCTTTTGCTTGTTATTCATTGTTTCTTACAGCATTAAGTTTTGTGGACCTGTTAGGCGCCTCCGGACTGTGTCTTGTGTAGGTCAACACCGAGGTAACACTCGACTCATCAAACAACACAGGTGAAAGGTCAACGACATAAAGGTAGTCGACGCTGATGAACGATGTCGCACAAAAAGTTTCATACGTAATGAAGGGAACCATCGAATGTCGGATTAAACTTCAGAAACAAAAGCCTGAGGGGTCCCAAACGGAGGATGCATATTCTATTATTGGCCTAACCAAGGTTAAATATCATTTTTGCTCTACGTTCTTATTTGACTTATAGAAATTTCTTTTAATAAACCATAATGCTTTGTTTGATTTTTTTATAGTTTCATCAATATGTGGATTCCATGACAGTTTTTTCATTTATTATAACACCTAGGTATTTTGCGTTTTTAGTCTGTGTTACTGGTTTGCCATGAATAAGATAACAACTGACATTTCTCTGGGTGGAGAGACATGCTCCAATTATCTGTGGGAAATAACCGCTAATTACGGCCATTTAGTTGATAATGGCAGGATTTAGCTCCCCTTCTGCCATAAATATAATCAATTTAGTTCTAATTGATTCACTAATTAGTTAATTTTATGACTGATTTGTCATCGACTATGAAAAATTATGCAAAATTTGTGCTTGATCCTCCGAGAATGGGAAATGGGAACAAAATCGTGTCCAAACTTTTTACCAGACAGACAGAGTTAATATAAGCTTTTTACAAATATTTCCAATCACACAAATTTATTTTGGATAGCACATAGTTAATCTATGTCTAGTATAAAATTGATGACATGAAAATAATGAATGCTATTTCACTCGGTACAATGTCTTCTCCTTAAAGAGAATTTGTTGTTTTTTCAATGTTGTGATATGGTCGGTAAATCACCAATCAAACATTGTATTTGAATAACGGACCTACACATTTATTTATTTATTTTTATTGACAAGTGCATTAGAATTTCCTTTTTTTTTTTTCAAATCAATGGTGAACAAAATTAAAGCGAAGTATTTCTTGATTTGTTTCCCTTTATTTAGCTCAAACTTCAATTCCGGTCGAACATCATCAATGAATAATTAGCAGACAGAAGACATGTCTCTCAACATCAAACTCTCGAAACCAGACGTCTGCTAATGTAGTCCTTACAAAACCCTTACGTTGACTGCAACGCAATAATGAAACTAGAAATTTGAATACAGTGTCGTTGGGGGGGGGGGGGGGGGGGAGAGAGAGAGAGAGAGGAAGAAAAACGCTTTTGATTAACAATGTCATATGGTCAGGCGGGCACGCTGTTGCCATGGTTACCCGACTTCGTACAAAATGTTACGACGTCATCCCATTCAGGACAGCATGACACGGCATAGCAGACGATAAGCGAAAAGATGGAAGGAAAAAAAGGAGGAGAACAAAACAAAAAAACGGGGGCTGTTAAATTCTCTTATCTGTAGGGGTATGGTCAGAAGAAGCTCTGATTTTGTGGTCGTTAGGGTTTGATGAACAGCTGGTCACTGGGTCAGAGCGAGGCTTTCATTGACCTCAGTGCCACGTGGAGACTAGGCCACCTTCTCGTGATAGGCACT
>JAZGLO010000575.1:0-21135 GCA_036873155.1 Biomphalaria sudanica | reverse complement strand
TCCAAGTTTCTGTGTCCTAAAAAACATATTTTGTTCCTAGTCAGTAGCTGTGGTTCCTAGTCAGTAGCTGTGGTTATTGAGTAGGTGGGCAGCTTTACGTCGAACATCATCATTCATTTATTGGCGTATTTCCCGAAGAGCGCAACATAAAAACACCTGAAAGGTGACTGCATCCTGACCCCAGGGGGGATCTCAGAACTATGCAGAACTGGAGGGACAAATATACAAGTTGTAGAGAGAAATAAACCGTGAAAGGTCTACCTGTGGATGTGGCCAATTTATTATTATTTTTCTTTTTTTTCTGTTTTGGCTTACTGAAATGAAACTGTAGTATCTTGGGGAGAGTATCAGTTGTAACTAATAGAGAAATGAGAGAATTGGTTATTGTACTCATTCTTTAACACAGAGTCTCTTCTAACATTTTCTCTCTCTCTCTCTTCTTTAACTTATTGATTCATTTATATTAATCCCTTTTTAAACATCTGAGCGTAGGTGTGTGTCTCATTCTATTTTTTTTCTTTTTCTGCCTTTGATTTTTTTTTCATCACCTTTCTCTCTCTCTCTCTCTTTCTTTTCCTCTCCACATCTTTCCGTTCAACACTCTCTCAGCCAGTTCTCTCTCTCTCTCTTTCTTTTCCTCTCCACATCTTTCCGTTCAACACTCTCTCAGCCAGTTCTCTCTCTCTCTCTCTCTTTCTTTTCCTCTCCACATCTTTCCGTTCAACACTCTCTCAGCCAGTTCTCTCTCTCTCTCTCTTTCTTTTCCTCTCCACATCTTTCCGTTCAACACTCTCTCAGCCAGTTCTCTCTCTCTCTCTCTCTTTCTTTTCCTCTCCACATCTTTCCGTTCAACACTCTCTCAGCCAGTTCTCTCTCTTTCTTTTCCTCTCCACATCTTTCCGTTCAACACTCTCTCAGCCAGTTCTCTCTCTCTCTCTTTTCCTCTCCACATCTTTCCGTTCAACACTCTCTCAGCCAGTTCTCTCTCTCTCTCTCTTTCTTTTCCTCTCCACATCTTTCCGTTCAACACTCTCTCAGCCAGTTCTCTCTCTCTCTCTTTCTTTTCCTCTCCACATCTTTCCGTTCAACACTCTCTCAGCCAGTTCTCTCGCTTTATATTTCTCTCTCTCTTCCTTCCTTTTCAAAATCTTTCTTTCTTCTTTTTCCTTTTCCCTCTTTCTTCTACCTCTTTATCTTTTCTTCTCTCTCTCTCTCTCTCGTATTTAGAGACTTAGCCTATTTTATTACCTGTCACCTATCCAGGAAATAATTGCTTTACATAATTCTATAAATAGTCTGAGCTATCATTCAGCTAGACTTGAATGTATTTTGAAGTTCAAGAAACATTTAGATCAATGAAAGGTTCTGATTTTTTTTTCGTCATTTTTCCAAAAAAAGTTCCCCCCCCCCTTTTTTTTTCCACTTCTTTCTATTACTATTTTTTTTCTTTTTTTTTTCTTTTCTTTCCCTTGCCTTTGATTCTCAATGTTTCTTTCTTTGCTTCTCTCTCTCTCTCTCTCTCTCTCTCTCCCTATATCCTCTGATGTTTATAGCGTTACCACGTGACCATAAAGCAAGACAGAGATGTTCAGGGATAGAGCGAAAGAACCAGTACACCAGCCTTTCCTTTTAGTTGGAAGGTAAGGTGCGTAATTCCTACCCAAGTCTAAACACTCCAATATAACGAATGAACAGGAAAATTGCTTTCCTAAGATGCGAGAGTTACAACAGAAAACAATTTATAGTGCTAGAGACAAATCAATTTTGACACACTATGCCGTCATGGCCATCTCACTGAGACGTTGAAGTTGAGACGCAGATCAACTCAAGACCAAAACAATCGAAACACAAAATGTATGTTTTATAAACACTTGCAGTTTTCTAACGAAATCTAGGATAAAGCCTAACCTATATATTTTAGCTGGCTTGAGAAGTCCGAAAGATAATGTTTGCATTTCATCTATCACTGAACTAGATCACAGCATCACAAGAAACATGTTTTTGTGGCTAACGAACATACATTCTAATTGTGCAACTATAAATCCGCCTTTTTTTAAAGTGAATAAAATATAATAAAGTTAACAATGGGGAAAAGTTAATTAAAATGTTATATTATTTTAAAATCTACTATGCTGTATCATACTGTGTCAGATTGTTATATTATACTATATAACTGTCACGTACACAGTATTTATTATTTAGCCGCCCAAGGTTACCAGCCAGAATTTGTTAGCTCGGGGAATTCCATCACGCTGCAGGGCTATGTGTCAGAATAAATGTGATTGGTTTTGAAATATTAATTATTGTACATTGAGCTGCATTTATTGGTTGGCATTGCAACGAGGGGATGTTAGACACGTGACAACGCTATACCCGGGAAAAGATTCTAGATTTTTTGGTCAGTGTTAGGATTCAGATGTATATTTTACATTATTGTGTAGATCATTTATTTAGCAGAATTATATTTATTCTGTTCTATTCAAGTACATTTAACCATTGTAATTATTTGTGAATAGCTTTTCCAAGTTTTGAATTAAAGCTTTTGTTTTAGACGAAGAGAAGTTTCTTCATTGAATATAGTAATATACTTAGATCAACTTAGCGATTAGCAACTTCTAGATGATCCTCTTATCAACTGGTAACATTCTGAATGATCGTATTAACAACTAGATCTAGCTACTTCTATACGATCATCTTATTAAAGACGATTTTAAGATCCTCGGCAATCACGATCATTGATTGTGCTTCTATCATAGCATCCATTTGAGATCTTGACATCTAGCATCCATAATTGATGATCGTGACAATAACGTTTTTTTTTTTAAATTGTAAAGCAAATAAATATAGTATATTGTTTATACATTTTTGAAGCTCAGAATACAGGTGAAGAAAACTTACTTCCGAAAAAAAAATTAACTATTTGTAATAAATATTCAAACTGAACAGACTAGTTGTAATGAACATTCAAACTGAACAGACTGGTCATAATGAAAATTCTAACTGAACTGTCAAATTCAAATAAACATTCAAAATGAACAGACTAGCTGTAATGAACATTAAAAGTGAACAGAATAGCTGCAATGAGCATTCGTTACGTAAAATTATAGTGCTAATAAGAATGTTTACCTTCAAAGAAAAATGTTACCCATCTTCCCCTTAAACCACCCCCACCCCCAACCGTAAAAAATCTTTACTACGCCCATGCAATATTTTTAAACTGTTCTTTAATGAAAGCCTATACTTTATGTATTGTCTTAAATTGGATATTGTATTATTGTACTGTCCTCGACATGGCCGCTACATTCAATTTGTCTTCAAGTCTCAAATGGTTGAGATTCCCTGATAATACAAAAAAAAAGACAAATCAAACACCACTGTCTCGTGATCCTATTGTATACTCCCATCGCTGGTGTAGTTTAATAGTTGAAATCGCTGTTCTGTCTACAAAAGCCATCTGTTGTCGGAGATACTGTTTGTCCTTGAGAAAAACACAAATTTGGGGGAGGCTGCCGCTGTGAGAATGGTGCCACATGTTGGCCCACCTTATGCTCTGATCCTGCGACCATATGTTGCTTCAGGGACAGAACACCTCAGGGTGTGATAAATGTATTCGACAGTGGAAATTGATTTTAGTTTAGTTTTTTTGTTTTATTAGTCTCGTAAGTTGAACGTTAAACAACGTTCCCCACACAACAGTGAAGTCAAACGATTGACTCAAATAATGTTCCCTACACAATGGGGAATGCAAACGAGTGACCAAATCAATGTTCCCCACACAACGGGGATGTCAAACGATTGATTCAATATTCCTCACACAACGGGGATGTCAAACGATTGCTTTTAATGAATATAGATGTGAAAAGCTTAGACATCGTGTCATACCTACAACCAAATAGGCTATTCAAAATATTTAAGAGTGTATTAAAATTTGTATGGATATACAGCTTGAAAGGTATTCAATTGTTAAAAATTATGCATATATTGTTAAAACAAATTCTAAAAGAGGTCTGATGACCCAGGCATCACTTTTATCAAATTTAAAACATTTGCCTAACCAAAGCATCAGTCTTAACAAATTTGAAACATTTGCCTCACCAAAGCATCAGTCTTAACAAATTTAAAACAATTGCCAAACCAAAGCATCAGTCTTATCAAATTTGAAACATTAGCCAAACCAAAGCATCAGTCTTAACAAATTTGAAACAGTTACCTTTAATGTCCCTCCCCAGACTATGTCCAGAAGTTTATTTTTTCTGTTTGTTTGAGACTACAACTCTGAAACAAAAGCGGGTTTAGATTTGGATTTAATTAAGTAAGACCTGAGTGAAAGTGTGGGTCAATATTGAAAGACGTTTTACAGAGTCCAGTCAAGAGAGAGTTTCAAAAACCTTCGTGTTGACCTCATTAGCTCGATATGGAAATGTGACTGGACGAATAGATTTCAATTTTTCTTTAACGAAAAAAAAAGGCTTCACTATTATCTGCGGTCTCTGTTTCTTTTGCTGGGCATCCAAGGACATTGATTTCACAGGACTTTATAAGAACAACGTTCTCAGGACTTCACAAAGACAATGGCTCACAAGGACATGGCTCACAAGGACATGGCTTCCAAAGTGTTTCATTGGACTTGATAAGAACATCGTTCTCAGGACTTCACAAAGACAATGGCTCACAAGGACATGGCTTCCAAAGTGTTTCACTGGTTTTGATAAGAGCATTCTTCACAGGTCTAATTAAAAATGTTTTGTTACTGCAGAGGAATGAATTATTGTAGAGAATTAAACATAAAGAATTAATTAACAGAGACTTCATGTCGATAAGAGTAGTCATTGTAAGACCATTATTTAATTCTTTCAAGTGCTGTTCACAAAACATCCACACACCCAATAATGACGTATATAAACATATTAGCACAAAGACATTGGTTCACAGGACATGGCTACCAAACTGTTTCACAGGACATGGCTACCAAACTGTTTCACAGGACATGGCTACCAAACTGTTTCACAGGACATGGCTACCAAACTGTTTCACAGGACATGGCTACCAAGCTGTTTCACAGGACATGGCTACCAAACTGTTTCACAGGACATGGCTACCAAACTGTTTCACAGGACATGGCTATCAAACTGTTTCACAGGACATGGCTACCAAACTGTTTTTCATGACATTGTAGGACAATAAATCAAAGGACAAAACATTTTTAAAGGACTTCATAAAAAGTGAAATGAATTGCATAAAAGTGTAATATTTCATATATACGTTTCGTTTGGACTCTTAAATGCTATGAAATAAAGTTTCTAACATCTGACATCTACTGGTCTCTGAAACAGATGTAACTGTAAATGATCTCAGATCTCTTGGTAGATTTCAATGAAACGTTTCGTGTGACTAAGATCCATGAAATCTGATGAGCGCTGTAGATTGCTTTACTCTGGACCCAAATGATAACTGAAATAGATTTGTTGACTCATTGATTAATTTCTCGAATAAAATGATCTACAGTTCAAGTCTAAAAGCGAAACTTTGTAAATTACTGCTTCTGATTAACAATTGATCTAAATATAGTTGTGAAGCTAGGTGCTGAGACAAATGAAGATACATACATATTAAACATAATAAACAGCAGCACCAGGGAACTTAGACTAAGTTCCCTGGTGCTGCTATCTTTTTGTGTTTAACATTATATCTAGAAGGTATTTCCATTTCGTTTCAAAGCATTTCTAGTAAATTGTTTCATGGTTATTACATACATTTTACGAAATCTAAGCTTGTTTTACAAGTCAAAGACTCATTCCGTTCACTACTATGACCTACTAGTACTCTTTTTTTTTTTCTTTTTTAGTACTGCTATACGGTACACAAATAGGACATAAGTCTATTTGGTTCAAAGTTAGTGCTGTAACAGTTGTCTTTTCTTGACTAAGAGCCGCAGTGCAAATGTAGTAGAATTATTTCCTGCGCACCGGAATCTGTTTAGAACCTTCCCAACTGCTCAGCTTGTGGCTGATTTCTCCATTCCTGAGAATTTATTGAGTCTTGCTGGGTACGGAAATGCCAGGAGTGTCCCTAATATTTTTGACATCCACCATCCACGTGAAAGCATCGTTGTTGTAATAATAGAATTTGAAACTAAGATTGGAAACTCCAGCTTTTGTATACCTTTGTATACAGCGCAGTAACAAAACACACCCAAATCTTTGACAAAATGCCTCTAGAGCATCCCTCATAAAAAGAATGTTGAGAGTCAATAAAATAGTGCAAATATGAGTCGTATAACAGCTGGAAGGTATTGACGATCGCAATGTGCAATTACAAATATTTGTACCAATTGTTTTTGTTTAGCGTAATTTCATGCTTTTAGCTTTCTCAGCACGCTAGGATCCTATCACTTGTCTCACTACCCTATGATCCTACTCACTTGTCTGGACCAGATGGGAAAGAGGTGGGGGGGATAGAGAGAGGGTATCTGTGTAAATATTACCTTGATAGCTTTTTTTAAATGCATTAACAATAATAATAATAAATAAACAAAAAATTGAACCGACTTGAATTCGAAATCGATGCCTCAAGCCTACGCACAAACTATTGTGCCAGCAAATTGCTTATGAAAAGTTGGGAAAGGGGTGGGCGGAGAGAGAAGGAGGTATCTGATAAATGTTACCGTGATCGCTTTTTAAATGCATTAATAATAATAATTAAGATAAAGATAATAATAAAGAAAAGGTTGAACCGACCTGAATTCGAACTCGAGGGCTCAAGCTTCCGCAGGTTTACGAATAAAGTATTGTTCCAGCGAATTGCTTATGAAAATAGAACGTTTTATAGTTATCTATTGTTAGGTTCAAACTTTAAAACAGCGACTGTACAAAGTATAAAGGGTACTAATTCAACCTATACCACCACATCAGTCAAGTACAATTTCTTTCCCTTGTTCAATACCAAACAAAATAATTAATTACCAATTGTTAATTAACTAATTTGTTTAAAAAAATTATTGGTTATTGTGTTGTCAGATTAAATAAATAATTTGTCAAATTTCAGCTTAGTCCGAGATAGGGTCAGAGAGAAATAGCATGTACAAACATTGGGCCAGACAGACAGACAGACAGAGGGAGTTGATAGAAGCTTTGTAAAAAAAAGCTTTAAAATAAAGTTCCAATTACTATTTCTAATGATATTTTAATGTAGGACTTTGACTTCTAATAGAAATATATTAAAAAGCTTCAAAATAAAGTTCCAATTACTATTTCTAATGATATTTTAATGTAGGACTTTGACTTCTAATAGAAATATAGTATGGTGCTAGACCCTAATGTCTTATAGAGATAGAACGTGTTGCTGGACTATGGAACCTTATTGAACATTTGATATGTTTCAGGAAATTGTTGAAAATATGGCCGGTCTGTGGTACCCTTTGTCTACCATGTTACACGACGCAATCATTTTGTATGATTAATGCTGACTTGAAAAGCACATTCCAGTCAGGCGTCCCGGAGGGAGCAGACAGAAGAGGCCACCTAACACGAGATAGAGGGTGTATCCATAAGTCAATAAATCCAAAAAGTTCTGGAAAAGCTTCAAGATGGGCGTAAACAAAAGCCCTGGTCCCAGCCTCCGTGACATTGCGCAGCTGTTTTCACAACGTATTTGTACATCAGAGGGGCCCTCACATAGAGCTGTTTTATGGAGCATACACATGTGAGTGATACACCTGGACTTCCTCGCCCCTTCCCCGAGCCAGAGTAGAAAGATAAAAGCACGCATTGTGTTTTCTAGAGTCATTCGGAAGCATGGAGTCAATGGAGTCGAAGAAAAACAAAATACTTCACAATGTTAATGATTATTGTTATGGCACGATTAAGAATTAGTTATTTGTTTCATTGAAAGGGAAAGTTTGACTTAGACCAGTCATGCCCAGCCTAATTCGACCCGCGGGCCATTTTAATTTCCAACACTCGTCTCGCGGACCACATGACCGAAAAGTTACAAAAACAAAATGAAATTGTTCTGAAACTATTTTGGTAGAAACCTGTCGATTTAATACTTAATTAACAGGTTATTTCACAATTATATATGCTTTACGTGTCAGAAAGTTGCTTAATTTATAACTTATAATGTGAGCAACGCTGTAGGTAGCTTTATCACCGACTCATTTTGTGGGCTCTTTTTGGTATTCCCATGGATCCTCCAATCTCTAGGCGTAGTTCATCTTTTATTCTCGACTCAAACTAAGAATGCCGCCATATATATTTTATAATGCCGTTTTCATGCTATTTTATTAAACAGCCACACTTTCTTTATAAAAGTATGTTGGCTTAGTATCATGTTCAACATTAAAGTAAAGATATGTTCACTTTTCCTGGTAGATTCAGACTCCAATTTCATAAACAGACAAATGTTAAAAAGATCATGATACTAATCCATCAGAGATAAAGTGAGGGACCTAGCGTAGGTAAACATACATTTTTTCAACCTTTTTTTTTGTTTGTTTATTTGGAAGAGGATTTCTACACTTTGTCCCGACGTTTTGCCTGGCCGGATGGAACCATGTCGCGGGCGGATGTGGCGACTCGTAAAAACAAGACTAGAGTTCTAGAAAAAAAATAAAATAATAAGACTTGTCGTCGAGTCCGTGGCTACTACTAATACTTTTCACGGCTTTGGAGAGTGTGACAGGTTTTGATGAACATAGAGATGTAGCTTGACAACGTTCGACAGTTCTTAGTAAACTTCTTGTTGGACTTTGGCTATCAGCGTCGACTGACTGTTGGCCTTTCGTTCTCTGGGTTAGTTGAGATTTCGTTATTTGAGCGTTACCTCCTTTTAAAGTATCTGCACCTAACAATAGTTATGACATTTTTTTTTAAAACTAGAATGGCACCTCGCTGCTATAAGTTAATGAACTTCTTATGTATGTTACGAAAAAATTAATTTTTCAATATCATCACGAGTATCATTTTGTTCCGCCTGGCAATTAAATCATTTCATTCAATTCAACTATCTAATATAAACATTTCACATGTAAATTTTGAGTGTCTGGTGTGAATGTATATTTTGGGTTTTCTATAGTTATAATATCGTTGTTATTTTTTTTTGTTGTTTTTTTTTGTTTTGTAATTCTAAGACAAATTTCCTTATGGATAATAAGATTGCTATTATTATTATTATTATTATTAAATACTTTCAAGAAAGCAAACTAAAAGTTATCAGGAGGTCCCTAGGGCAAATACTTTTCTGTATGAACAATGCCATAAAGAAGACTTGAGAATAGACGGGCCTGTCGTTGAAAGAGTGTCTAGTTATGGCAAAAGACAGAAATAGAGAGAAATTGTTATCACAGAGGGTCGAACAGGCTAAGAGATAGATGAAGGTAATAATAATAATAAGGTTTGTCTTCGAGTCTGAAGATAAATGAGGAATGCAGTATTTCCCGTGGCTACGAAGACTAAGCTGTGACCACATCCAAAGCAAGCATAACAAAATCTTATCCGAAGAGTAATGTAATCAATTCGTTTGCATCAGTCGTGCAATTAGATTAAGTTTTGATATAGACAAACAATAATACATCTGTGCATTAATAATATTTTTACCAATTGTTTTTTGTTTTTAGATTTTTAAAAATATTTTTAGATTTCTCAATACGCTATGATCCTGTCACTTATCTGGACCAGTTGGGAAAATGTGGATGGAAATGGGGGGGGGGGGTTAAGAAAGATATATATGGGTGGTTTTACCGTAATTGGTTATTATAAGCATTTACACACACAAAAAAAAGGGGCCAACGGTCTGAATTCGAACACGTGCCTCACGCCTCCTTGAGCCGAAGTGCTAACCACTCTGCTTGTAAGGTACTTGTAAGTAGAGAAGATTGTATAGTTTTATATTTCATGTTTCAATTTAGAACGCGACCTATTAAGGGGACTAATTCAGCTTATACCACCACTTTAGTCAAGTACAAGTCTTTCCCTTGTTTGAGAAACCAAGCATAATAATAAATTACTAAAAGTTCATTAACCGATTGGTTAATTTTTTTTCAAAAAAAAAAAAAAAAAAAAAAAAGATACATGTGTTGTCTTGTAAAAGAAATAATCGTGCAAAATTTCAGCTTGGTCCGAGATTGGATGCCGCAAAATCACTAACATATATCTCAATACTGCAGGAATAAGCTACCTTTTTATATAAAACGAAATTATTATTTTTTGTCCCTGATTGATTAATTGTCTATTTTTTTTAATCGATTCGTGCATTGTCCTGCTCTCTGAATATAATTGTGTAACATTTGAACCTGATCCGAGAAGGGGGAACTGGGAGAACAACAAAACATGTACAATTACCTTTGGGGGGAAACAAGATTTAGTCATAGCTCTGAATACTGAAGAGTTCATTTCTTTAGTCGGTATCAAACAAAATAATTAATTAGCAATAATTAGATGAATAATTGATCAATTTTGTAAATTCATGAATGTATTGTCATTGACAAAGAATAATTGTGTAAAGTTTCAACTTGATCCGTGAATGAGTGTTGGAAACAGAGAATAGAGTTGATATAAGGTTGATACAATTCAACAAAACGGGGTTATGTTTCTTGATGAAGGAATTGCAATACAAACGAAATATTACATTACGATTTGATTAGAGCTCTACCCAATTCATCGACATGAAACAAATAAACAACAGCAGTTTTTGACTTTAAAAAGAAAATGTTTGTAAGACTTTTGATTGAGCTAGTCAGACGTGAACGGAGGGCAGAAGCTTCGGATTATAGCAACGCTAGAGGATGACAAGAAGTGGGGCTCACTTTGCAGATTCAGTATCTCACAGGCTCCATTATTTCCTTGGGTCTCCCAGTCAAACAAATTGAAGGCACGAGAAGTACTTGTGTTACGCTACCAGGACCACGAGGAAAACACCGGGTGGGGGTGGGGGGAAAGAGAGGTTGGATGAACAAAAATAAGAAGGGGGGGGGAAGCGAGAAACTCGCGGATCGCGCGCGGTGGGCGAAAGTGAGCAAGTGAGAGCCAGGGATCAGGCAAGTGTTCAGGGTACCGGGTAAGAGAAGAGAGAGTGGTGTTACGTGGTGGGGAGGGGGGAGTGACATAGAGTGAGAGAGAGAGTCAACGTGAGCAATGAGTGAGAGAAATGTGGTGAGCTGAAAGGATGAGTACGCTATTCACTGGGCAATGTGACGTCCAGATCTTGGGTTGTTGTTTTTTTACAGCATGTTCTATGTTTTGTTTGTGTTCCATTCTTGACAATTTGGAAGAACGTTTGTGCTCTGTGTAATATGTGCTAGTTTTTAAGACACCCTCATGGTGACGGTCTAGTCTCATATCTAAAGTGAAGTAATCAAACGTGGCTCAGTTATTTTGGTCCTTAGTTGCGCATTGTGTGATATCTCATTTAGTAGTGGTATAGGTCCTGTTGATTGAGTGTAACAAATTACCGAAACAAGATTCTCAAATTCCGAGCCAGTGTTGTCAGTCTGACAATGTCCCCATGGTCATAGTCATTTTCTCTGCAAAAAAATCCACCACAGAGAAAAAAAAATATTGATACCACCCTCTCCCCGCATCCTTCAGGCCTTTCATTTCAAACTACTTCCAAACCGGCCTCCCGCACGTGGCGAATATCTCATTCGTGTCGGGGAAATTAAGTTCTGCGGGTAGACAGGGTCAGCGGGACCGGACGAAAGAGGTTAGCATTGATTAGTGGCCAGTGACCAAACATTACAACTCTCAGGTGATTTTTTTTTGCAGTAGTGTTTTCTTGTGCGTGTGTGCGTGTTTGCGTGTTTTTTCCTTGGCTAGTCCTGGAGTAAAAAACAAGGACAGCGTTGAGGAACTATAGCTATGTAAGTACTTTAGTTATAAACATTGGCCTAGCTATTGTAGCTATGTACGTACTTTAGTTATAAACATTGGCCTAGCTATTGTAGCTATGTAAGTACTTTAGTTATAAACATTGGCCTAGCTATTGTAGCTATGTAAGTACTTTAGTTATAAACATTGGCCTAGCTATTGTAGCTATGTAAGTACTTTAGTTATAAACATTGGCCTAGCTATTGTAGCTATGTAAGTACTTTAGTTATAAACATTGGCCTAGCTATTGTAGCTATGTACGTGCTTAAGTTATATACATAGGCCTAGCTATTGTAGCTATGTAAGTACTTATGTTATATACATAGGTGTAGCTATTATAGCTATGTCAGTACTGAAGTTATATACATAGGCCTAGCTATTGTAGCTTTGTTCGCACTTATGCCTAAGTTATATACATAGGTCTAGCTATTATAGCTATTTACGTACTTAAGTTATATGCATAGGTCTAGCTATTATTAAGTCTGTACACTTTATATTGGAAGGATATTGATTCCTTCGTAAAACCTTCACGCGAACCACGTAATCATCTCAATGTCAACAGAATGACACATGTCATTGCCAGCGCATGACAATACCAAGGAATTTGAAAGGCGTTTATTAATTGATTATACTTAGTTTGGGGGACGCAGGTCCAGAAAGTCAGTTTGGTTTTAAAAATAAATAGACCATTAAAACGTCCGTTAATATAACATCAAGCGTGTCATGCACCGAGGTCAACATGGCCGTCTTTAGAATTGACGTCATTTGTTGAAAGAATTGATTCCCTTATAGCAACATTACACGTCTAACAAACAGACAATGAGGTAAGCCTATAGACTAAGTTGAACATAGACCGCATACATTCTAAGGTTAAAATTCGGCTTACCATCTGATTAGAATTATTTATCATCAACATAATTTTTTTGGATATATACTAAGGCTTGTCTTTCGAGTCCGAAGATCAATTAGGAATACAGTTTTTCCCATGGCTGCGCAGCCCCAGCAGCGACCTACATATTATGCCACAACCAGGGCAAGCATAACCTTTGTCTGCCGTCGGTCGATTAATATTTTCTTTTCGCCGTCTGCGGCTGTCCTCGGCAGCTGATTTTCTTTTGGTCTAAATGTGTATCCGGCGGCCTTTGTGAGTGACCTCCAGCTGCCTCGTTCTAAGGCCGCATGCAACCAGGTGCTTCTATGTCAGCTAAGGCAAGTTGATGCCTAAGCTGGTCTTTAAAGCGTTTCTTGGGATGTGCCACCTTCTTCGACGGACTATGTCGCTAATCTTCCAAAACAGATTAAGAAAACGCACGCTCTGGCCCGCAGAAACATCAAGATCAACAGTGACCAAATGAAGAAAAGGCATTGCAAACGGGCCAATGCCTCGGGGTTTTACGATAAAGATTTGGTGTGGCTGTACAACCCACATAGACGAAAATGCAAGTCCTCAAAGCTTCAAAGAGTCTGGGAAGAAGAACATTTACAGAAATAGAAAAAGGTCGTCGGCCATTTTTAAAAAATAATAAACGAGAGCTCTTTTTCTATCCGTCTGTCTATTGGTCTGTCCTTCAGTCTGTCAAATTTGTAACTGACCTAGATCTATGTGCTGCTAATGCATCATTCAATATTAAAAGTTGTCTTGATTCCGAGATATTTCTAACCTATTTCTGGAATGGCATTTGGCGATCTGGCAAACTCGGGAAAAAAAGCTTGGTTGCAAATATTTACATTCTTCATATTTATTATTAATTACAAACAATTAAGTTATCTTCTAGGTAGGGTTTGTAAGTCAATCATGTAGGAAGACTTACTTAGACTTAAATCCATCCGCGCTGTTCGGTGCAATGGCTGGCAAGCTGTCTCCACAATCTTTCACTGGCAATATCTTGAGCCTCTTCCCATCTGGTGTCCACTGCCTGCTTTGAGGTCCTCCATGAAAGTTTGGCATCAAGTTATAGGAGCACGTCCCTGTTTGAGCTTTCCTCGTATTGGCCTCTTGGTATGCGTAATTCATTCTGTCGGGGCTATAAGTAGAAGGGTATATTTTCGTCTTTAGTTCAATAGCTTGACTTGTCCAAATAGGCCGCAGCCTTTATAAAATGCTCCCTTCCTTTCCTATTCGACACGCTACGTCATGGTGTAGGCACTCCCATTGTTTGATAAGATACTGCCAAGGTATGTGAACTTGTCAAACTCTTCAAGCTCTGACTCGCCAAGTCAGACGGGGGGCACCCTTCTCCTTATATCCCACTGCGAAGTCCAAGTGCGTTATTCGATTCTGTTCACGCCATAGAGTGAGTGACCAATGTCCATTATAATTTATTAGCCAAACAAATTTTCTGTCTATTTACCCACAAATTTGCTACAACCGGATAACATTTACATAAATTTTGTTAAGATTATCATCTAGATCTTCGTATTCTTGCCCATATACCAGTAAAAAGCCTCAAATAAGTCTATGTCGTCTGGCAATACAGAAAAATGAACAATTGCATCCCCTTGGCTACTGTTTAAATTCTCTTGGGACAATGTAATATAGATAAACAGAATCCTCTAGTGTCTCGCATGCCTTTTTATCAGTTGAATAGCGTTACGTTTAATCTTTTCAGTTTAAAAAAAAGTTAAAGTACAGGCCATATTAGGTGCTAGATGATCTAGTCTCTAGCCCTCACAGAAATGTTAACTGAAAAGAGTATGCACAATTTACCCGCTCATATGGAAAGGTAAGTTCTCTTAGTAAAAACTCATCCGACCCCAGGGATTTATGCTTAGCATGTCGATGTCGTCTTTGAAGGTGTGGTAGCAAGTTATACTTGGTTTCTGCTCCTGACATCTGCTGAGACTTTATCAAGTGATGAGACTTTAATTGTCACTCTCCGATCTCTCATCTCATGAATGTGTGGGTTTAGGCAGGACTGGAACAGGAGGGAGGCCGTGTAGGTAACATATGGAGCTTCCTTCTTTCAAGAAAAAAAAACTAACTTCATTCAATACTAGACTGTGAGAAGTTGCTCTTTCTCTCTAATTTGTAGATGTATAATGACTTGTAAGACAGAATTAACTCTTCCTCTCCTAACTGACCAACGTTGATTCCATTAGAATGTGGTAAATAATTACGGAGAGAACGAGTTAATGATGGCTTTGCAGTTTTTAAAAGGAAATGTCTTTCCCTTATGCTTATCTTTTTTTCTTCCCGCGAGTCAAAGGTCGCATGAATATATTAACACGTTCGTCTTCATGAACATTTCACACAAGTTTTAAAAAAATATTTTTTCTTAATCTTTAATACTATATACTATAGACTATCTCAATGTAAAGCGATATACATGTAATACAGCTGAAGGACTAATTCTCCCACAAACAAAATATTAATCTATTATTAGGCCTACTTACCATTTAAGCCCTGTACGCGTTGGGAGCGACCAGCGGTAAATGTTCTGAAATCAATCTCCTTTGAGAAATTCATTCCAATAAGTTTTCACAAATGCGAAATACAAAGTTTAAATAACAGCAACACTAAATAGCACGCCCATGCCCGTAAAAAAAAAACAAAAAAAAAACGCGATTGTAAATCTGTATCTCCAGCACAGTGGCGTTGCTAGGGTGGGGTAGGGGAGTTTAAATTGAGGGGGCCCCTAAATAAGTGTCCGAAATTTGTTTTTGCATTAAATATTACGCCATGATTTCATGTCATGATGTCGAATGTGAAAAGGCCAAGCTACCGGGGCCCCCTAAGTACGCCACTGTATGTGCACTACAAATATAAATCTGAATCTGTCTAGTTCTAGTTTGAATACCCACGTCAAGACGGTGAAATAAAAAAAAGCTTTCTAACAAGACATTGTGTGTACCAACCTTCTATGTGAACGTACAGCGGCGGCGGGGGGGGGGGGGGGGGGGGGGGCATGTCTGTCTAGTACGTAGCACCTCGTTTTGTTCTCTCACATCCTATAGTCGGATCAAGTTGACATTTCGCACAATTATTCATAGTCCATGACAGTACATGAATCAATACAAAAATTAACCAATTAGTTAATCAATTAGTGGTAATTCATTATTTTTTAAATAGAAAAAGACTAGCCATGCAGTATGGAGATATAATGCAGTTTCTTCCCCATACATACACATTTTTTTTTAAAGTATTTTTTTTTCTTTTCATTATTTGTTTCCAAACTACGAAATAGCTGTAAGAACGCGTGTCTTTGGTTGTTTATTGTCACTGACTGCGTGAATAGACTGAGTGTGTATAAGGACGATAGTGATGCTTACCTCTGTACAATTTATATCCAGATATGATAATAAACCAACGCAATATCATTATGCATATCCTTTTATTTTCTATAAGCTTTTAGAATTCTGGACTGCTATGGTGCATTCTTAAAATGCGCGACGTTCTGTGTGGTTATGACGGAGAAACGTTGTGGGCCGCTCAATGTGGGGAAACATATTCCTGTCAACATAAACAACATAAATCAACTTTTTCAATGTGAAGAATGGATATTTGCTGCAATTTTAGGTTAAAACAAGAAAAATATATTTAATTTTTTTTTTAAATACAAAGCTTATCTAAGTGAAACTCCGCACTTACAACTATATCTATAAATAATGTAGATGTTATTTCCCTTAATCTACATCAAATATAATAATTAATTATTCAAAATTAATTGACTAATTGGTTAATGTTTTTGACTTATTCATGTTTTCTTAGGTACACTGAATAATTTTTTACAATTTCAACTTGATTCGAAAATGGGTGTTGGAGAAATAATATGAACAATTATGTAATGGGATCAAACCCTACATATTTAGCCACATCTGTGAATACTGACTGATTAATTTCCTTTGTCGATATGAAACAAAATAATTAATTATCAGTAGTTAATTGACTAATTGGTTACTATTTTTTATGCATGTCTTATCTATACCAATAAATATTAGTGAAAAGTTTAAACTTGACCCGAGAATGGGTGTGGGAGAAATAACAAACTTTTCACAAACTTTTACCAGACAGACACGGACTAAAAACGCAAAATACCTAGGTGTTATAATAATTGAAAAACTGTCTTGGAATCCCCATAGTGATGAAACTATAATTATTGGTCTAACCAAGGTTAAATAACATTTTAGTTTGATGTTCTTATTTGATTTATAGAAATTTCTTTTAATAAACCCTAATGCTTTGTTGGATTTTTTTAATAGTTTCATCACTATGGGGATTCCATGACAGTTTTTCCATTATTTAAACACCTAGGTATTTTGCGTTTGTAGTCTGTGTTACTGGTTTTCCGTGAATAGGATAAGTGGAAGAATTCAGGTCATTGGTTAATATGCATGACTAAATGCATGACGTTTAGGACGTAATCATCTTCTTTTTTGAAGTAACGTCTGTATTATATAAGATAAGAAGACAGCCAGACAGAATGAGTTAATATAAGCTTTGTAAAAAGTGCATTCGTAGGGGGTGAGAACTATGGAAAGGGATGTCCCTATCGGAAATTCTGGAAAATTTTGGAGTGAGAGTTCCATTGATGAATGAAAAAAGTCATCATGTCAATTAATTAATTAAGCTCCACTATCACCTATATATATATATATATATATATATATATATATATATATATATATATATATATATATATATATATATATATATATATATATATATATATATATATATATATATATATATATATATATATATATATATATAACACTAGGGGATAGTTTAATAAAAATTTATTTTAAATCTACCATTTAGCTGTGCTTACACTTTCTTACATTGGAACATTCAATATTTTCTTACTATTTATATGTTTGATATAAAGTCCAAATGGTTATGAAAAAAAAACGATTTCATACAAACCAATTATTGATATTCTATCGCTCATTTGCAAGGTGTAGACCATTTTTTATTACTGTGTCAGACTTCATTATTATTATTTCTTTATTTGACTTAATATGTTCATGACCATAATGTTCTTAATAAAATTCCAATAGTAAGTTAAAAATCCCAATTTGTATCTGGATTGTTTGTATCTGGATTGTTTGTATCTGGATTGTTTGTATCTGGATTGTTTGTATCTGGATTGTTTGTATCTGGATTGTTTGTATCTGGATTGTTCATTCATAAGAACTCCTTCCCACTTCGTTCTCAAATCTTTCACACTTTTGAAGAGCATCAAATATTCTCTCAACTCGAGAGGTATGGCACAAACTTCGGAACGAAAGCATGTCACCCCCTGAACAATTCTCCTAGTCTCGAAAAAATGATCGGAACTATGCCAGTAGATTGTTGAACTGGAAGCTACTACTAAGAATTTGGACTCACGGAGTCTCAAGTGTCATACACAGCTCTCGTGCGGCATCACAACATCGCTTCTAATCTATCAGCTGCCTCAACGGAGATAAAGTGAGGATCGCTGGGGATACACTTGGAGAGGCTTCACTTTGTATGTTCAAAACTATTCCTGACCAAGAGAGACAAATATCATAGCGAGGTCTAATACTAAACACACAAAGCAGAGATAATGGCGTTAGATAAAGAACATGAAAAATGTCCTCCAACTTGACTCGCCTCTTTATGTATTTATAATGTTATAATATATATATATATATATATTATATATATATATATATATATATATATATATATATATATATATATATATATATATATATAATCTAAATTGGAAATTCTTAAAGAAAGAATGGTACAAATGTTCTTAAATATCATTTCATTTTGAAGTTTCTAATATCTGCATCTGTTGATCTGCAATGTATTACAGGACTGTCAGTGATCTACAGTGTATCACTGTTTAACGGGACTGTCAGTGATCTACAGTGTATCACTGTTTAACGGGACTGTCAGTGATCTACAGTGTATCACTGTTTAACGGGACTGTCAGTGATCTACTGTGTATCACTGTTTAACGGGACTGTCAGTGATCTACAGTGTATCACTGTTTAACGGGACTGTCAGTGATCTACAGTGTATCACTGTTTAACGGGACTGTCAGTGATCTACAGTGTATCACTGTTTAACGGGACTTTCAGTGATCTACAGTGTATCACTGTTTAACGGGACTGTCAGTGATCTACAGTGTATCACTGTTTAACAGGACTGTCAGTGATCTACAGTGTATCACTGTTTAACGGGACTGTCAGTGATCTACAGTGTATCGATGTTTAACAGGACTGTCAGTGATCTACAGTGTATCACTGTTTAACGGGACTGTCAGTGATCTACAGTGTATCACTGTTTAACGGGACTGTCAGTGATCTACAGTGTATCACTGTTTAACGGGACTGTCAGTGATCTACTGTGTATCACTGTTTAACGGGACTGTCAGTGATCTACAGTGTATCACTGTTTAACGGGACTGTCAGTGATCTACAGTGTATCACTGTTTAACGGGACTGTCAGTGATCTACAGTGTATCACTGTTTAACGGGACTGTCAGTGATCTACAGTGTATCACTGTTTAACGGGACTGTCAGTGATCTACAGTGTATCACTGTTTAACAGGACTGTCAGTGATCTACAGTGTATCACTGTTTAACGGGACTGTCAGTGATCTACAGTGTATCGATGTTTAACAGGACTGTCAGTGATCTACAGTGTATCACTGTTTAACAGGACTGTCAGTGATCTACAGTGTATCACTGTTTAACGGGACTGTCAGTGATCTACAGTGTATCACTGTTTAACGGGACTGTCAGTGATCTACAGTGTATCACTGTTTAACGGGACTGTCAGTGATCTACAGTGTATCACTGTTTAACAGGACTGTCAGTGATCTACAGTGTATCACTGTTTAACAGGACTGTCAGTGATCTACAGTGTATCACTGTTTAACAGGACTGTCAGTGATCTACAGTGTATCGATGTTTAACAGGACTGTCAGTGATCTACAGTGTATCACTGTTTAACAGGACTGTCAGTGATCTACAGTGTATCACTGTTTAACAGGACTGTCAGTGATCTACAGTGTATCACTGTTTAACGGGACTGTCAGTGATCTACAGTGTATCACTGTTTAACGGGACTGTCAGTGATCTACAGTGTATCACTGTTTAACGGGACTGTCAGTGATCTACAGTGTATCACTGTTTAACGGGACTGTCAGTGATCTACAGTGTATCACTTTGGTAAGTTATTAATTCATTTGCACTTGAGTATTGTATAATAATTTCGTTGGTATATATGCCATTGCGGCATTTTTGGTAAAGACTTTCTACTTCGTAGAAACTAACGTTTCTACTCAGTCGAAAGTTAACGAGTCCTTCAGCCTTGATGATCCTATCACCTACCACCCTGCGTGTAAATAACAAGGTTTTATTTTACTAAGGTTTTCTTCTATTTTGGTTTTATGTAAACTGTATATCATTATTAATGTATATCCTAATTTATATGTACAACAGGATATACGTACGGATAATCTAAGTCGTTCCCTGCAATCTGAAAATGTTTGGGAGAAAGTCATTCGACTGCCAACTGAATATGAAATAGAGGAACCAAAGCTACCACGGAAACGAAACATGCCAAAAAGAGATGAAATTTCTACTGGCGATGCATATCATCATCAGGATGTTAAGTCCTATTACAGACAGTTCTATTTGGAAGTTCTAGAGCTAACTGTGGCATGCATCAGGTCGCGTTTCACTCAAGAAGGATACACAGTTTTAAAATACTCTGAAGATCTGAGGAGCTGGACTTTGTCACTGATTTCTATAAGGAAGACTTAAATAAGGATACACTATCAAAACAACTACTACTTCTACCATCACTTTTCAACCAAATGAATCATATGGACCTTTCACATCTAAAAATGGAAATTATTGGATTTTCAATGCCTCAGAGATCACTTTTCTCAGAGGTTGTTACGGTGTGGAAGTTGATGGCATGCATACCTGAGCGATCATTTTCAACAATGCGACGTGTTAAGTCCTATTTAAGGGCAACACTGGGACAAGAAAGATTGAACCATGTCATGATTTTAAACATCCACAAGGAACGGACTGATAAGCTAGATCTCATATCAACGGCAAATGAATTCATCAGTCATAAAGTGCAACGTGCTAGCTACTTTTCAAAATTTTGATTTTTTGTACATGACTTCATGACATACCCCATAGAGTTTGTTTGTTTGAACAATGAACTACCTACATGATTATTCAATAATATTTGCATTTGCACTTACATCTGGATAAGTGGCTAACTTTTTGCTCAAAAGTAGGTTTTGTGCATTTTTTTAAATTTACAAAAACATTAAAT